>BGNK01002985.1:0-47500 GCA_003297005.1 Symbiodinium sp. clade A Y106 | reverse complement strand
CCGTAAAGCGTGAAACCTGAACCTTCATCTGTCAGGCCTCCTGCGTGATTTTTCGTGCAAAACCTGAAACTTCATAACACTTAAAGCCGGATCTCGGAAGTTATTTAGGGTTTAGGTTGTAGGGCTTAGAGTTAAGACCCTGTTTCCATGCTACCCTCAACCCGAAGTCCTTACGGTGCTGCACGGTTCAGAATCTCAGGGTTTGGAGAGCAGCCTTTTGTTTAGGGTTTAGGGTTTAGGGGTTTAGGGTGTAGGGGTTTAGGGTTTAGGGTTTAGGGTTTGGAGAGCAACCTTTTGTTTAGGGTTTAGGGGTTTAGCGTTGAGGGGTTTAGGGTTTAGGGTTTAGGGGTTGCAGAGCAACCCTGGACCAAACCCAATCAGATCCTGGAACCCGCTTGCCTCACACTGCACAGCACACGATAAACTTAAACCCTGAACCATGAAATTCCGAATGAATTCCTGGAGATCTCGGAAATTCTTAACATCCCTGGACAAAGCCCAGGGGACCAGGGCTTACAGGGCTGTGCCAGAATGGTGCAGATGGAAGCGCTTGAGCACGCCCGCGCCAGCAAGGACTTTAAGCAAGTCATTGAAGGCGCGGACCGCCTCATCGGCGCCGCGGACGGCTACCTCTTGAAGATGGCGGCGGATGCCGGTGTTGATCTACGTGCAAGAAAGTCCTGGCACCCTTCAAGTTTGGGCGTTACCTGCAGCCCTTGAAATCAATAAGGAGCCCTACAAACCGCAATCCCTAAGCCCGGAGTTCTGGCTGTACGTGCAGTTTGGAAAAGAGCCCATAAACAAAAAACCTCCACCCTAAGCCTCAACCCTAAGCAGATCCCGACAACTGTGTCCTGCCTGGGGTCTATCTTAGGGCCCATGATTTTCTCCAAGATTCCGGGCTGGTTTATTGCGTAGGTTTCACGCGGGTTAGGCTTAGCGGCTTAGGGGTCGTAGAGTTTAGGGTTTTAAGGGCTGCAGGCCCAGAAGATCTGCCTTTTGAAGGAACTACATACATAGAGGCCTTAATAAGGAGCCCTGGAAAGGTAAGTCTATTCGGCTTCAAGGGGGGCTCAGGTCTTCCTAGACTCCTATAGAGATACCTATTCATAAAAACTTTTCAGAGCCGCAGAACTACAAGCCAGTTAGGGTTTTAAGGGCTTAAATGGGGGTTTAAGGCTTGGGGGTCCCTAAACCTTACACCCCTAATCCCTAAACCCGAATAAGGAACCCTAAACAGGTAGGTCTATTGGGCTTCAAGGGGGGGTTCTAGGGTTTAGGGGCTTCAGGATTTTTTCAGCCAGGCGCATGGTACTCGACCTTCCGTGACCTGGCAGGAAGTTTTGGCAAAGATTAGGGCTTTGGTTTAGGGTTTAGGTTTTAGGTTTTATATAGGTTGAGGGTTCAGGCTTGGGGTTCAGGTTTTAAGTTTCAGGTTTAGGTTTAGGTTTTAGGGTTTAGGGTTTCGGGTTTAGGGCCTTAGGGTTTATAGGGTGCAGGGCAAGACCCTAGGCTTTTTATGAGCTAGAGGCGAACATACGGATACTTGTAGTGGCGCCTACTGAAGCATTCACATAATATCTGGGTTCCTGTTGAGGAATTTACATAGTTTAAGTTATCGTAACAGGGATCTACAGTGCATGGCATGGTTTCTGTATTATAGTAACTTAGATTACTTTTCTTAACAAGAACCCAGATAAGATTTCGGCCATACTGTCCTGGCCCTTACCTGGGTCCTCATGGGAATGGGTTTGATACAGATCCAAACTGCTCGCGATAAGGAAACCGCAGCAGCTTAAAACATAAACTGACCGCCAATATCGGGTAACCCGAACCCTGAAACCTAAACCCCCCAGGCCAACCCCCAAAACCCGAAACCCTAAGCCCCACAAGCCTGAAAAGAGGGCTCAAAAAAGACAAAAACCCGTTGACAGCCGGAATGCTCCCCTAAACCCTAAACCCCTAAACCCCTAAACCCCTAAACCCATAAACCCTAAATTGTTGAGTAGGTAACCTTTAACCTTTTAGGGTTCATATAATCCTACTATAATTCAAAAAGGTTAACCTTTTTTGGGCTAGGGTACTCAGCCCCTGAGACTTCGCGAAACAGTGCAAAGCCATTGAATCGTCCTAATGCCCAACACCGAAACCGTAAAGTGCTCCTCCCCTACTTGGTAGTTTCCGAAAATTGGGGGTACCTTATTTTGGTGTCCTTATAATAAGGATCCTACTACTTAGGGTACTATATTAGGGTCCTCTATTTTCGGAAACTCCCACTTGGATCATGGGACTTAGCAACTAGGGTTATAAATAAGGTAACTAACTATACTTATGGCTACTTATAACTCCAATTAGGGTTCTTACAACCTTACTTCCTAAGTCCCATGGTCCTCCAAGTAGACTCTGCAACTGAAACCCTGAACCACAAACAAACCCTTTAACCCTGCAACCTAACTCCCTCACCCCGGAGCCCCCCCCCCAGATCCTATCAAGAAATGCCTCAGCAAACCCTGTAAAAGCCTCTGCATAAAGCCTCTACGCCTTAGTATTAAAGCCCGAGAAACCATGCATCAAGTCCTACCAGAATTGTTTCCAAGCCCTAGTACCCCGAAACCCTTAACCCCTAAACCCTAAACCCTTAACCCCTAAGCCCTATGCCCTAAACCCCTAAACCCGTAATCCCTAAACCCCTAAACCCCTAAACCCCAAACCCCTAAACTCTAAACCCTGAGATTCACTGAGAGCTGTCAGCCTTGAGCATGGCAGCCCAAAGAAGCCTGAGACCCTAAGCCCCTTGAGCCCTAGACCCTACCTTAACGCAGGGGTGCTTGTAAACATGTTTTTAATTTTTGGGTCCTTTCATCCCTAAGAAACAGCTAGAATCATAATTTTTGCTAGGGGTCTAAGTGCATTATAGTCAAGCTACCACAGCAAAAACATTTGTTTGTAGGCCCCTCTCATAAACCCTAATGCAAATGTTTTTGGGGACCCTGAGGGTAACCCTCATAAACCACAACTTGTGCAAGGGTTGGTATAGGGGTTTCTTGAAGCAGGGAGTCAGTTTCTCTTGGTGAGGGTGGGTGGGTGGGTGGGTGGGTGGGGGGTATTAAACACTTGAGCCCTAGGTCCTTAGCCCTACACCCGCAATTCTGTTGATGGTCAAAATCCTGCATTACCCATAATAAGGAATATACCATAATTCCCATAGTTTAGGGTCCTTAAGGTAATGCAGGATTTTGAGCATTAACCGTTCCACATCCCACTCAACCTTTGAAGCCTTGAACTCTGAAGCACGGAACCCTTTGACCGCAAATCGACAGATAGTACACTGAAAGAAATCCCTAACCTCTAACCCGTAAACCTTAAGCCCCAAACCCTAAGCCCTAAACCCTAAACCCTAAACCGAAAGCCCTAAACCTGAAACCCTAAACCTAGAGCCCTAAACCTGAAACCCTAAACCTAGAGCCCTAAACCTAGAGCCCTAAGCCCGAAACCCTAAACATTGATAAGGTACCCCGAATTTTCCGAAACTCTAAACCCTTATAGAGCCCTTTAAATGAACCCCTATCGTACGCGAATAGTAACCCTTTAAAGTGTACTTAAACTTGAAGCGAGAGGTGAGGGTTTGTGCGACAAGAGCCCGGGCCATTGCAGCTGGGAGGCTCCTTTGGGTCTTCTTTCCAATTGAAGTCCGCATTTTGGGGGACTTCTTTAGGGTTTCGGGTTTGGGGTTTTAGGGTTTTAGGGTTCTGGGGTTTAGGGATGTTTAGGTTTAGCGTTTAGAGCTTTTTGGGTTGAAGGCTTAGGGTTTAGAGTTTAGGGTTGAAGGTTTAGGCTGTAGGGTTCAGGCGTTTCGAAGCTCACGGTGTGGGGTTTCTTGGGGCTTCTATACTTAAACCCGAAATCCTAAACCCTAAACCCTAAACAGCAAGAAGGACTTCTTGGTTTCATAGGGTCTTCTTTTCACATATGGGTGTTTCCGAAAAAAGGGGACCCTAGTATAGTACCCTAAATAGTAGGATCCTTATTGTAAGGACTCCAAAGTTGTCAAAATTATGGTCCCTTTTTGGGTCCCTATTATAGTACGGCACCTATTATTTAGGGTGCCCAAAAAGGGACCCGAATTTTGACAACCACCCATATGTAGGTTTAGCCATGGGAGTTTAGGGCGTTTTTAGGGTTTAGGGCTTAGGGTTTAGGGCGTTTTAGGGTTTAGGGTTTAGGGCGTTTTAGGGTTTAGGGTTTAGGGCGTTTTAGGGTTTAGGGTTTAGGGTTTCGGGGCTGCGCATGACAGGGTTGTCAACGAATCTTTACTGTGAATGCTGCTTGCCCTTGTTCTGTGGACTTTCCGCCTGGGTTTCACTCGGCTTCATGGGACTTAGGAGCTAGGGCTATAATGAAGCTATCTATACTTACAGCTTTTCATAGCCATAGTTATAACCCCAGTTAAGGGACTTATAACTGTACTTACTAAGTCCCATGAACCTCCAAGTAGATCCTAAACCCTAAACCCCCATAGATCCTTTATAGAACCCCCAAAAGGAATGCGCAAGTTACACGGTCCCATGAACCTCTAAGAGGGCTTGTGTTTTCGGATCTAGATCGACACCGGGCTGCAGGTGTTGGTTTCTAAAAGGCTGCTGCTTTTCTTGCAGGGCCCTTGGTTTAGGGTTTAGGGGTTGCGGGTTTAGGGTGTTTTCTTCCAGGGCCCTTACCTAAAAATGGGCGATCTACATATGGATACTGCAATTCGGGGTTTAGGTACCCTACACTAGGAACTAGCCTGTAGGACAAAGCACCAGTGGATCAAGGGACGAGCTCTTGGGGTTTAGGGGTTCAGGGTTTTGGGTTTAGGGCTTGGATAGCATCACCTGAGAATAGGGTTCTGCTATGGACTTCTATTGAGGGTTGTATCCGGTCTATCCGGGCTTACTGCAAGGGTTTATGGGGGGCAAGGGCTTATAATGGGTAACCTGAGTCGAAGTGTATAGGGGCTCTAAGGGGACACCATGTCTTGTTCTTTTGGACCCCCATGCCATCGTCGGTCTTAGCGTCCAAGCAAAAGAGGACTGTTATGCAGGAGCTGCACTGCAAGTCGTTCTACAGCAAGGTGCGCTTGCATGGCAAGCCCAGAGACTCCAAAACCCCTTATTTCAGGAATATGCCTTAAATTATACTAGGGATCCTATTATAATCTAAGGTATGATTAGGTATATTCCTTTGATTAAGGGGTTTTGAAGTCTCTGAATGCGCAGTGCGCTGAATCTTTGCATCCGTGTGTGCCGAGGCAAGTAACTAGTATGCGCTGGCTAAATTTGGAGGTTCATGGGACTTAGTAAGTACAATTATGACTACCTTAACTGGGGTTATAGCTAATTAGTTATGAGGATAGCTACCTTCTTTATTTCCCCAGAACCTCCGAAATCCCTTAATTAAGAAATATACCTTAAATTATAATAGGATCCCTAATATGATTTAAGGTATATTCCTTAATTAAGGGGTTTTGGAGGTTCTGGGTCCCCGGTTACTAGGTCCCATGAACCATTAAGAAGGACGATGCACCCTTCCGCAGCAGAAGGGTTCAGGGTCTGGGGTTAAACTGTACCCTAAGGGTCCAGGTATCTCCTTAGGAGGGTCCGGAATCTCCTAGGGAGAGCCCTTGGGTCTCTTTGGGGTCTCAGAAATCCTACATTTTGAGGTTCCTTAAAGTGTTAGGACCCTNTCCAGGTATCTCCTTAGGAGGGTCCGGAATCTCCTAGGGAGAGCCCTTGGGTCTCTTTGGGGTCTCAGAAATCCTACATTTTGAGGTTCCTTAAAGTGTTAGGACCCTTAGGGTAAGGTTTACCCTGCATAGCCCAAAGCGTGATGTAGTATGTTTCCCCAAGGGTCCAAAGGACCCCAATAATTAGGTACTCGGTTTTAGGATAGTACTTATGTAGGTGCGGATTTTGGAGAGTATATGATTATTGGATACTTGGGGTTATGAGGGTTCCTCTAAGGGGTCTATACGGGTATAGTATTGCTTTAGGATAGTACTTATGTAGGTTAGGATTTTGGAGAGTATATGATTCTTAGGCTCTTGGACCCTTGGGGTTTGTTGGTCCCAAAAGCCCTACAGGTGTCTCCTTAGAGCCCTTGGGTTGGCTTTGCATTCGTCAAAGAAGCATCAAACCAAACCTTTTCATAATCAAAGAAGCATTAAAAACCCTAGACCATAAACCCTAAACCTACAGATTTGGAGTTCAGGGTTTAATGCTCAGCTTTAAGGGTTTTCTGGGAGTTCCAGAAAATTCGGGACCCGACACACAACTAGACTCCGTGATGTGACCTGATTTTCTGAAGCCCTAGACTTTGCTCCCAACCCTACACCTTAAGCCCTAAGCCCTAAACCCTAACCCAAAACCCTAAACCCTATACCCTAGACCCTAAACCCTGCAAACCAAAACCCTAAACCGAAAACCCTAGACCCTAAACCCTGCAAACCAAAACCCTACATCTTAGTAGCTGAGTCGGTAACCTTTAACCTTTTAGGGTTCGTATAATCCTACGATAATTACGATAATACAAAAGGTTAACCTTTTTTGGGCTAGGGTACTCAGCCCCTGAGAAACCCTACATACCAGGTCAAGATGACCTTAACCCGAAACCCAAAACCCCAAACCCTAAAACCCTAAACCCTAAACCCAAAACCCTAAACCCTAAACCCTACATACCAGGTCAAGAAGGTGAAGACCATTCCGGAGCGCTGCCTTCGCGACCGCACCTGGGTTCAGTTTTGGGGTCTCGGGCACCCGTAGGGTTAGTGAAGGTTGTGGTTGTTGTCTGTGTGTATACACCTACATATATATATATATGTATATGTGTGTATGTGTATATGTATATATGTATGTAAGTATGAATACATATATGCATGTACGCACACACATGCACACACACACACACCCACCCACCCACCCACCCACCCACCCACNCACGCACGCACGCACGCACGCACGCACGCACCCACACACACGCGCGCGCACACGCATACATATGTATGTATATATATATATATATGTATGTATGTATTCATTTATTTGTACCCATGTTTACATGTTTATGTGTATATCTTTATACATACATGCGGTTCCAAGGTGCAACGCCGTAAACCCTCGACCAGATTTGGGTTTGCGAATTGAAAGGTCCCCATGGTTCAGATGTGACAGGTCTTTACAATAGTAGAAGCTTATAGGGCTCGTACTAAACTAGTTCTTTCTTTTTAGCTGCCTAAACCCTAAACCGTAAAGCCTAAACCCTACTGTTTTGCGACCAGGGCTTGCAAATATAGGATTAGGTATCGATGGCTCTGGACCCTTAGCTAGGGCTTACGGTTTTAGGTGCTTTGGGGTTTTAAAGATTTCGGGTTGTCGAGTGTAGGGTTTAGGGTTCTAGAGACTTTTCATCCATGAGCCTTCTACATCTTGCAAGTGTTAGGAAGGATCTGGGGATGCTTTATGGTAATCCTAAAACCCTAAACCCTAATCCTAAACCCTAAACGCTAAGCCCTAAACCCTAAACCTTAACCCTAAACCCTAATTGGCCCTAAACCTGAAACCCTAAATCCACAAACCCTAAACCCTAAACCCTAAATCCGTAAGCCCTAAACCCTAAACCCTAAATCCGTTTACCGCAAACCCTAAACCCCAAATCCGTAAACCGTAAACCCTAAGACTCTTCGTCGTCCGTGCCGCCACTTGCAGGGGCACCTCAGTTAGGGACCCCAAAAGGCACATAAGCATAAGCATTGTATAGGGATATCCCTACCTTATTGGGCTTCATTACAAGGGGGTTTAAATGGGATATCCCTATCCTCATTTTTTGGGACCCTTAACTTCTGCAAGGTGTTTCTTGCGGGTCATATGAATATGAGGGTTCCTTTCAGAGTTCCGCCACCTAAAGCCTCCCAATCCCTATTGTTGCTTATGTGCCTTTTTTTGCGGTCCTACTCAGCTCTTGGGCACACGTCCTTCGGTCTCCCTGAGCCGTTCCGGATTGAGGGTCTTTCCAGGGGTTCCTTGAAGGAGCTCCCATACTTATTGGCTGTAAACTCAACTTTTCAACTTTCGGGGGTGGCCACAATCCAGTTATGTAGGTTAGGATTTCGGCCAGTGTATATGATTATTAGCATATTGGCTGTAAACTCAACTTTTCAACTTTCGGGGTTCTTATAAGGAAGTCGATTCTGAAAGTTTCAACTTTTGTTTCCTTGGGTTTTAGGCCAGTGAGTATAAGAGTCCCTTGAAGGGATCTATAAGGGGTTTAGGATTTTGGGTTTAGTTTTCGATTAGGGTCTATAGAATTTGCAATTTAGGGTCTAGGCTTCAGGGCGTTTAGAGTTTAGGGTGTAGGGTCTCGGCTTTTGGGTTTAAATCTTAGAGTTTAGGATTTAGGGTCTAGGCAAGGGGTTAAAATTTTGGAGTTTAGGGTCTAGGCTTGAGGGTTTAAGGCTTAGAGTTTCGGGTGTAGGGTCGAGGGTGTAGGGTTTCAGGTCCAGGCTTTCGGGTTGAAAGTTTAGAGTTTAGGGTGTAGGGTTGAGGGTGTAGGGTTTTGGGGTTTGGGGTTTAGTTGTTAGGCGGTTTTAGTCTTCTGGGTTTAGAGCTTGGGGTTAATTGGACCGGTCCACATGCGCGAAGCCGATCGTTTTAAAGGCAATGCTCGGACTTCCTCGTGTCTCGGACGTCATCCACAAAGCCCTAAACCCTAAACCCCAGCTCGGTTCAAGCAGGAGCTCGCAGAAGTTCAGGCTCGGAGGGAGAAGATGTCTACACTCGCGGCGGGTCTGAAACAAGCCATCAAACACATCCCTAAACCCTAAACCCTAAACCCTATAGGCCCTAACCCTAAACCCTAAACCACGCGAAAGGGGGGGGAACTTTGAGCCGCTGAAGTGGAGCCTCTAAGGGCGATTCAGTTCGTCACACGGTGGAGAATGGGACAGAGGTTGAATTAAAGGGGTCTAAAGGGGTTACTATACGGGATCTACAAGGGTACTATAATAATGTAGGAACCTGAAGAGATGATTTTCCCTACTTGGAGGGGCAGGGGACTTAGTAAGTAGGTTATAAGTAGAGTTTTAACTACCCTAAATGGAGTTACCGCAATTATAACCCTACTTATAAACGACTTACTAAGTCCCATGCCCCTCCAAGTAATGTAGGAACCTGATTAAGAAACCCTGGGCCTATAACCCCCAAATAGTCGGATTCATATAAGGAACCCAAATAAAGGCCCAAGGTTTCTTAATCAGGTTCCTACATTATTCACCAACACATACACCATCAGCGATTGCAGTGTAATATTGCATCGCGGTAGTAGCTTTCTAGCAGTTTCGCTGCTGTCAGAAACTTCGGTTTATTCCCTTTGGTTCAGCCCTATAGGCATGTGCTTTTTATTGTTTGCTAATTATTGCTTGAGCTGCCTTCACCGTATCTTTCCCATTCGTGTGATATTCTTATTTGTGGTTGAGGCGTCTTGACGATGATGATGACGATGCATACTTGGGGGCTCGCCAGGTCACGCTTCCATTGCCCTTTAACCCCAAACCCTTAAATCCCAAACCCTAAAACCTAAAGCCCCCACACCCCAAACCCTAAACCCTATAGATCCTAAACCAGAAGCCCAAAAACACGTTGTCGTCGATCAAGGTATGGTCACCACAGTCGAGGAAGCGGGACCCGAATGCTCTCCGGCCATTAAGTACCGTAGTGTTTACGGTTCGGGGCTTAGGGTTTCTAGGGGTTTAGGGTTTAGGGATGTAGGGGCATTTAACAAAACTGGGGCTTAAGGCTTAGGACCTGGTAATCTGGGGGTCCTCATAATATAATGAGGGTCCTATCATCTCGGGTTCCATGTTGGCTGAAACTCTCATATAGGGATTTGGGCACCTCGTACCAGCATTACCTCACAGTTCCTGTTTTCATATACTACAGTAGGTCCCCGAATCGTAAAACCTGAACACTGGACTCTGAACCCCAATTAAACGCTTATCCCTGAACCCTAAACCCTAAACCCTAAACCGTGTGAACCATATAGCCCTAGGCCCTCACACTTAACACCGGCAAACCCTTCACCGCAAACTCTAAACCCCAACGCCCTTGGTCTCCTCAAGTTAAAGCCGAACTCTAAGAATGTCGGGTGTCTGGTTCTTGCGATGCAAAGCCTACGGACAGGGTTACTTGTGGGCCCTTTAATTAAGGAATCTACCTCAAATCATATTAGGAATCCTACTATAATCCAAGGTATGTTCCCTAATGTAGGAACTTGATTGAGAAACCCTGGGCCTGTAACCCCAAAATAGTAGGATTCATTTAAGGAGTTCCTACATTAATCCCGGTTGGGGTCTTACGTTGGCATTACAGCCAAGACAACCTTGCGTGTCGTTTTAAACTAGCCCAGAGGCTCCATATATAGTACCATTATGGACTTAGGTCACCAAAGCCATAATGTGGATGGTCTTTTGGGGCCTAATTCCATGGTGGTAGTCTATGTGGAGCCTCTAGGCTGCGTAGTATTAGGGAGACCCCTGTTCCCCTTTTGAACCCTACTTCTGGCTCTCTTAAACGGGACCTTATTGAGAGGGTCAGTATCCCCACGGGTCCCCCTAAACCTGTAAACCCTAAACCCTCAACCCCTAAACCCCGAGCCCTCAATCCAGGCTTCAACCGCTGCGGCACGCGCAATGAGTCTTCGCACTGCTGGGTGAGCTGCTTCTTCGGAACAGTGCTGGGGCCCGAATCGCGGCTCGTCATTGTTTAGGGTTCAGGGTACGGGTATAGTGTTTCGGCGCGTGGTTTAGGGTTTTGGGATTTTGGGCTGTAGGGGTTTAGGGTTGGGGTCAGACACGACAAGGAGACAAGCAACACCCGGAATATTAGCTAGGTGTTGTGTTCAGTAAGGAGTCGAAATAATCAGTATGATTTTAATATACCATCTACCTATTCCGATTGTTAAGGCCCTATATGAATGCGCGGTAAAAGGCTAGGGCTAGGGCTAGAGCTTAGGGTTAAGCGGTGCTCGGAGTTCGATATTGTTTCAGGGCCCTTTCTCGGGTTTAGGGTTTAGGTCTTTTGATATATCCAGCACCCCCAAAGTACCTTTTAATAGAGCCCTTCTGGCCCTTAATAGTTGTAGGGTACCCCCTGAGTAAAAACCTCATGGTCCTTCATAGTTGGTATTTAGGGCATAGTAGAGGGTACTTGGGAGGTGCTGGATGGTATCCTGGTTTAGAGTTTAGGGCACCTTTAAGTTGCCATCATCATACCCTTGAAAACTGTGCAACATCTTGAGACAGAAATCTAAATGAGGGTGGTTCAAGGGGGGAGGGTCCAAGGGATCCTTAGAGAACCTGAAGGGAACCTTAGGGAGCACTAGAGAGAACTAGGGATTAGTAGGTTATCTACCCCGCTTGGAGCCCCTCCCCCATAGCATAAGGATACTATAACTACTTAGTAGCTGAGTGGATACACTTTAGACTTTGTGGGATAGTATTATATTTACCCCCTTCCTCAAAAGCAGGTCACAACTAACCCAATGAACATCTTAAGCTTTAAACCCTAGACCTAAACCCTAAACTCCTAGAGCCCTATAAACCTTTAGGGCTTAGGGCTTAGGGTTTGTAGGGTTTCAGGATTCAAGGTTTAGAGAAGATGAGCCCGTAGGCTCCACCCACACACACACACACTGCCATTATGGAGGCAGGTCCATAAAACCATAATGAGGAGTCCATATTGGCACAAAATATATGGTAATGTATATATATATATATATCTATATTAGCCTCCGGGGAAGAATCAACCCTAAGCCCGAAAGCCTCCGGGGAAGAATCAACCCTAAGCCCGAAACCCTACGTAAACCCTATACCCTACACACGAAGAAGGCACAACTCCACCAACGTCACGGGCTTAGGGGAAGATGAAGACCCCAAAATCCTAAACCCTAAACCCTAAATCCTGACGCCAAAACCCTAAACCCTAAACCCCTAAACCCTAAACTCCTAAACCTTATTCTGCTTAGGAAGGCCCCTCATGTTAGGGGTATCCCCCAACCCTAAACCCTACACTGAACAAAATCCTAAACCTTAAGCCCCGAACCCTAGACTGCGCCTTGGAGTACCATACTTTAATACTTTTGTCTTAAAGGAACCATTATGACATAAAAGGGTTTAGGGTTTAGGGTTTATACTTTTTTCTTAAAGGAATCATTATGACATAAAAGTTTATACTTTTAGGGTTTTAGGGTTTAGGGTTTAGGGTTTATACTTTTTTCTCCCTGGTCACTTAAAAGCCCAGTAAGCTGAAGAAGGCACAACTCCACCAACGTCACGGGCATCGATCGGGAGATCTTAGCGGCCTCATGGTCAAAGGCTTTCGAGGCCTCGGCTCGCTCTAATGCAGGGGCCTGAATAGTTAGAATAGGGTCCCTTAGGGTTCCTTTAAGGGGGTCTCTAAGTCTATAAGGGTTACTGTAGGGGATCTATAAGGGTTCCATAAGGCCCCCATGTTAGGGTTCCTTTCTAAAAGGCTCCTGAAAGGGATCTATATCGGTACTATAGGTTTCGGCTTCAGGGTTTAGGGTGTAGGGTTTAGGGTTTAGGGTTTTGGGATTAGGGTTTAGGGTTTGTGGTTTAGGGTGTAGGGTTTAGGGTTTTGGGATTAGGGTTTGGGGTTTAGGGATTAGGGTTTAGGGTTTGGGGTTTAGGGTGTAGGGTTTTGGGTTTAGATGGGTTTGGGGCTTAGGGTTGCGAGTTTCGCGATTATTCGTCTAAGGGTGCCTGCAAGGGCTCTCTTGTAGCATCCTATAAATTTCGTTTTTGTAAACATGGGTTTAGGCTCCAATTCGTGTTTTAGGACGTGTTACTGTTTTTTGTGGTCGTTCGGATTGTTCCGTAAGGGGCAGGGGTCCCTGAGGGATCTATACAAGGCTTGGGGTTGGGGCAGGGTTGCGTTAAGGGTTCCTTTGCGGGTCTGTATAGGACGATCTATAGGGGGTTCAAGGGCTTTTTGGGTTTCAGGATTCATGTATTTCGGGTAGGGCTTCGGGCTACAGGGTTCTTGGGCATGTGGGATTGTGGGTTTAATTTTTTCTGTTGAGCTAGGGCTTTATCCTAAAACTTCAATGTCTCACTCTAGATCCTATCGCCTGACCCCTGACACTCTAAAGCGCGCAACCTTAAACCCGAAAGGCATTATAGCAACATTATACCATCAAACAGACCCCCACAAAGACAATTCCTGAAGCCTCATTGTCATGCTTGGAGGTTCAGGAGGTTCATGGGACTTAGCAAGTACATTTACAAGTACCTTAGCTGGGGTTCTGAATAAGTATAATTATACTTGCCTTATTTAAGCCCTAAGCCCTAAACCCTAAACCAGAAAAACCCTAAACCCTAAACCCTAAGCCCTAAACCCTAAACCCTAAACCCTAAACCTAAACCTCCAAGTAGAACCCAACGACCGAAGAAAGAGGTCCTGAGTTCTAAACTGCAAGGCCTGCACGCCACACCCTAAGCTGAAGCCCTAAGCATGCCTATACCCCACAAACACCCTGTGTGACTAAACGATAACTTACGAAAGGCTTGAAATCCCAAAAAGACATACGCAATCTATATGTAGAAAAATTGAAGCTTATACCCTAAACCTTCGACCCCCTTTCGAAGAATATAGATAACAGTGTAGATAACAGAAAACACAAAGGCGCACAACAGAGCACTACAAGTGACGAATGCCCTTGTGAGGAAGAGGCCGAGGGTGGATGCCGTCTGTTCACAGATCCCTTGGACCAGTCGATTGCTTCTTGGTCCGTTTAGGGTTCAGGCTTAGGGGTTTAGGGTTTAAGGGGTGTAGGGGTTAAGGGTTTAGGGAAATAACCCACCTTCTAGGGACTGATTATGAGTACATCATAATATGGAATCCTAAAACGGAAGGTGTGATAGGGTCCAGGTAGATTTAGGGTTTAGGGTTTCGGTTTAAGGTTTAGGGGGGCTGTGTTGGTCCGTAAGGGCTTTGCAGTGTACGTAGATGTACGAAACAGCTTTCAGCTTCAGGTTGTCTGAGTGCCCGAGCTGTCTTGCATCGGCATCTTCGTGGCAGCCACCGCAGAAGTCTATACTGAGAGAGACTTAACCACCGACAGACCTACACATCCCAAAGATGTTCCCATTTCTGGGGCTGCTAGGGCCCAGGGGGAAAGACCTTTGGGGGAGGAGCCCCTGCCCAACCCGCACAGCCACAGTGGATTTCGGCGTTTAGCGGGGTCTAGAGGTTTGGCCTTGCGAGACCCAACACCTGAACACAGGTGTTACGTGTTTCATACCGGTTTTTGCATCGTTCGCATCGTTGCATGGCTTCTTGATTGTTTTCAACTATCAATAGGTTGTTTAAAAGACCTCGCTTCCTGAGATTGCACAGTGCTTTCCAGGCGCATGTAAGGGTTTTATGAGGGTTTTTCTTGGGTGGCGAGGCAGTGTGGTATACTTCAGGGGTTCAGTGAGCTTTTGCAGGGCTCTTTCGGAATATAGGCTAGTGTATAGTTGTGGTGTCGGTTTCGGGATGCTAGTAGTAAAGGCTCCAAGATCAGTACTTAATTGGGTCCCAGTCCCTGCTAAAACCCTAAACCCTAAACGCCAAAACCCTAAACCCTAGGCCCCCAAACCCTAAAGCCAAAGCTCTAAAACCTATCCCTAAACCTTAAACCTAACACCCTAAACCCTAAAACCCTAAGGCGGATGTTGGGCGGAAGGGTTTTGGTGGAAGGATTTCGGACAAGCTGCCATTTTTGCAGTCTAAACCCCAAACTCCCCCCCAATTTGGGCTTTAGGGTTTAGGGGTTTAGGGGTTTAGGGGTTAGGGTTGAGGGGCTTGGCGGTTTTGGGGTTCAGGGGCTTTTGAGCCCAAACTAATTGAAATCCGTGCAGATCGGAGGGAGCCGTGTAATTAGGGGGGCCTTACTAGTTCGAATATAGGGTTGGTAGCATTGTATAGTATAGGGGGCCTTGATAGTTGGAATGGGATTCTATAGGGTTCCGTTTAAAGGGGTCTATCAGGGTTACTATAAGGGATCTATAATAGGGTTCTATAGTATAGTGGCCTTCATAGTTAGAATAGGGTTTGGGGGTATATTATACCATAATGGTAATAAGGAAACCCCCAAACCCTATTTTAATTATTAAGGCCCCTACATTATGGGGCCTAGAAGAGCAGGAACATCGAAGGATGTCATATTGTTTTCAGTGTGGATCTCATCAGGGTTCCCTTCAAGGTATCTTTTCGAAGGCATAGTTTACAACTAAGCCCCCTCCGGTGCTTGAACTACGGCTTGTAAGCTGATTCTTTTGCACTTTCCTGGTCGATGTGGAGGGGGGCGGGGCGGGTCCTTGTGGCCCAATTTTCTTTTGCCGCTGCCATGCGGCAGCATCTAACCAGCAAGATCTCAGCCACATGTCGGATAGGGTCAGGTTTAACGGATATGTGGGCCTTCATTGTTACAGCAGGGCTTGGGGTACATTAGAATAAGTGGATCACGGGGGGTAGAGCTGCTGTAGTTATTCAGTCCTCTATATGAAGTGACTATCCTTGTTTTAGGGAGTCTGTGTTAGGCCTCAAGTTGTTTACCCGAAAGGCTTTCGGGTTTGATTGCCCGAGCCTGAACCCTATAAAGCCTACTTTTCAGAGTTCCTTGTTATGATCTCTGTTGAGGCCTTAAGGAGGTAGGCTATTTCAGGATTGGTTAGGTAGGGCAGTTCGAATCCCAGACATCCCGGAACCCTGAAAACGAGGAGCATCCCTGAGAGTATTGAGGTGTGTAGGACTAGGGGCTTGTAGAGGCTGCTCAAAAGGGAGTGTAACCTACTTGGAGGGTCGCGGGTTTTAGTAGGTGAGGTTAGAAGTACTTTATTCACAATCAGAGTTATAAGTGCTTAGAAATATAGTTACCCTGGCTTATAACCCAGTTACTAAGTCCCATGATCCTCCAGATCCTCCAAGTAGGTGTCTAGGCTTCAGAGGTTCTCAGAGTGTAGGGCTTAAAGAGACGGGTCGACGGCGTTTGCAAGCAGTGACGACTTGAACCCCAACTCCACGTGCCAAACACTAACCCGGAACCTGCGACTCTCTTCCCCCAAAACCCTTGGGCTGTCTTACCCATATACTACCATTATGGAATTAGGTCCCAAAAGACCATCCTCAATATTCAGTTGTTGGCACCTAATTCCATAATAGTAGTGCATATGGACCCTCTTGGTTTAAAGGGACCCTTAATTAGAGAACCCTAAACCCTAAACCCTAAACACTAAACCCTAAACCCTAAAGCCCTTTAAAGGGACCCTAACCTAATATGGACCCTCTTGCTTAGTTACCAAAAAAGGCCCGGGGATGAGACTGCTGTAAAACGCGCCCATCCTGTTCTAGGTCCTTCGGAATACCCCAAAGGATCCATGTACCCAACTAGTATATACTTAAGCCTTAAAGTAGTCTCTATATTGGTACTTTGGGGCCAAAGTATATACTCTATTTGGGTACATGCTTCGGTTGATGGACAAAATCCTGCATGACCTTAAGGACCCTAAACTATGGGAATTATGGTCTATTTCTTATAATGGGTAATGCAGGATTTGGTCCTTCGGAGTACTCCAAAGGATCCATGTACCCAAATAGTATATACTTAAGCCTTAAAGTAGTCTCTATATTGGTACTTTGGGGCCAAAGTATATACTATTTGGGTACATGGATCCTTTGGGTACTCTACTCGCTTATGGTGTGGTACTTAAAACTCCACCACTCGGAGCCTTAAGATGATACGGTTGATGATATCATTAACCCTGCAGTACCCATAGTAAGGAATATATAATATACCCTAATTCCCATAGTCTCGGGTCATTAAGCTTACCTTTGGTTAGTAGGGAATGGAGGAATGGGGTACAATTGTAACTAAGTATTACTACCATTCTTCCATTCCGGGATTTAGGGTTTAGGCTTTAGGGTTTAGGGTGTAGGGCTTAGGGTTTTAGGATTTACGGTTATCGGGTTCTGGGGATTTAGGGTTTAGGGTTTTAGGGTTTAGGGTTTAGGGTTTTAGGGTTTAGGGTTTAGGGTGTCAGATTTTGGGCAGAGATCATGCTGTCAAGCGGCACTCGCATTCCCTGGTGTTGCCAGTGGACCTGCAGTGCAAAGATCATGTCCAAAGGGGCGCACTGGGTTAAGTCTTCAACCCCCCAAAGGATCCAAGTACCCAAGTAGTATATACTTTGCCCCCCGAAGTACCAATATAGAGACTACTTTAAGGCTGAAGTATATACTATTTGGGAACATGGATCCTTTGGACCGCAAGCCCCCGCGCCCCCACGCCCCCCCTACCCCCCCAGCCCCCTCTCAGAGTTTGCTTTGGGGAGGCCTGGTTTTCTAAGGAGGTCGTCAGGGTCCACGAGCTCCTGTTCTTAGTAGCTGAGTAGGTAACCTTTAGCCTTTTAGGGTTCATATAATCCTGCTATTTTTCAAAAGGTTAACCTTTTTTGGGCTAGGGTATTCAGCCCCTGAGTGTTGCATGAGCTGATAGAAACCTCAGCTTTTCTGCTCATGGGTTTCTGATTACTTCCTGCTTTTTGGGGTTATGGCTACTGTAGGAACCTGATTAAGAAACCTTGGGCCTTTATCAGGGTTCCTTATATGAATCCTACTATATTTGGGGTTATAGGCCCAGGGTTTCTTAATCAGGTTCCTACATTATGGCTTCTCTCCAGGGCATCTCCAAAAGCAATTCGATCACCTTCGAAGGGTAGTAGGTTTATGAAGGGACCGCACTTGGAGGATCAGGGGACCTAGTAAGTAAGGGTACAAGTACGTTAATTGGGGTTATCAGTCATAGGTAAAGATACCTTAGTCATAACCCCAGTTACTAAGTTAAGTCCCATGACCCTTTTAGCGAGCCCCAAGCTCGACATCTTTAATTAAGCTCTCAGGCTGTTCTCCCCAGGCTTGTCTCTGACTTTGTGAGTCTGATGAGACATCCTTTCCTTGCTGCTTAGAGTACCGAATGTACCTCTACGAAGGGGTATGACCCTAGAAAACAGGTACATGTAGGATTTTTGAGGTACGTTAGTAGGGCCTAGGGCTGGAAGTTCTGTTATGAACACATGGGTGGTTGTCAAAATTATGGTCCCTTTTTGGGTCCTTTTGATAATACGGCACCTAATATTTAGGGTACCCAAAAAGGGGCCATAATTTTGGCAACTACCCACATAAACCTATGAACCCTAAACCCTAAACCCTAAACCCTAAACGCTAAACGCTAAACCCTAAACCCTAAACCCTAAACTATGAACGCATAAACCCGAACCTCCCAGACCCTGCACCGCAGCTCTGAATCGTAGCAGGCCTCTATGTCTGGGGTGGAACGCATGGGACGAACTATCCGACGGACCCGAGGGTTAGGCTGTTTCAGCTGTCGTCTCCTCTGGCTTGTGAGCTCATGTTCGACAAGATGTCGTAGAGTGCTTTGCCAGAGGGCTTCAGCCTCCAGGGTTTAGGGTTTTGGCTTTATATCGGGTTTACGAATTTGGGTTTGGGGCTTCGGGTGCAGAGTTTAGGATTTTGGGTTGAGGCTTCTTGTAGTATGCGTTTATGAGTATTGGACGGAGAAAGTTAACCAAGAGGGTCCATATACACTACTATTATGGAATTAGGTGCCAAAAACCATATTGAGGATGGTCTTTTGGGACCTAACTCCATAATGCTAGTATATGTGGAGCCTCTCCCTAAACCCTAAACCCCTAAACCCTAAACCCCTCTGGGTAACATGGTGGCCGGCACCCAGGCGGGTTCGCAGCAGATGTCCAGTTCCCGGGGCTCAGCTCCAATTGTTGGGTCCTGGAATGTCTCGGCCCCCGGCCCTCTTTCGCTCTTCAGAACACTCATAACCTGCTTATCAAGTGCCCTGAACATCTTTTGAGCTTTGGTGGCAAGTGTAGGGTTGCTATCAGGATAACATCGTTTAGTATGCAGGTATATCCACTTACGAAGTCCCCTGATCCAAATCCCCTCAATCCTAAAGCTATATATCTCCGCACGCCATAGGAGCTACGGATTTTTTTGACTCTACGCCTTGAGCCCTAAGTTGGGCTTCAAGGAAAATCGTAACCTTGCAGTGGCAAGCTGAGATGTTATACCGGTTTAGGGTTTAGGGTTTAGGGTTTAGGGTTTAGGGTTTAGGGTAACTGTGAACTTCATGGCTCAAAGTCCAAACTGGCCAGGACATGTACAGGTTCGACCTTTGCACGAAGCAGCTGCGATCTCAGTCGAGCCAAATGTTGAGCCTTTTTGGAGGTTCTCTGTGTGTGGGTGCATGTATGTACACATATATATATATATATAGAGAGAGTATATAGTGAAGACCCTGCCTATGACATCCCCACTTTACTGTTAGCTGCCGTAGTATACTTGCCTGGGCTTTGGATCGGGTTCCTACGGCTATACAGCAGTTGGAACGGAAACTCCAACCGTCTGGACCCTATAGTCGCCTTCCCTAAACCCTAAACTTTCATCCCCTTAAGCCCTTCCGGAGCTCATAAGTTACCAAACGAAATCCCATTGATCCGGCATGTCTTTGAGTTTCGGAAAAGGCCCAAAGTCAGAGCCTTTGGCCGAGCCTGGTCCTTGCAAGACGTTGTGGCCTACGCTATTCGAGCTGCAGCCGCTCCGATCAGACACGTCCGGATTCTGCAGCCTCCCCTTCCTGGTTTTCCCGAACCTCAGCTGGTCCTCACCCGTCGAGACGCTCCTTCGGGATGGCAAGGCGTTCCCTGTGACCTGCGTGCATTTGACCTGGATGTTATCACGACACAAATGCCAGCGAGAGTTCATTTGCGGGCACTTCCGATCTGGTTCAGGATGGCTCGCCTGAGCCTGCCTTCTTTCGCTTCCCGACCCGTGCTGGTGTACTTGTAAGTATAGTTACCTTTTTATAAACCCAGCTACTAAGTCCCATGAAGCTTTAAGTAACGGCAGACGAAGCCAGTGTGCAACCCCTGAACCCCCATCGCTCCAAAAATCTCACGTCGCAAAAATCAAGTCCTAAACGTGAACCATAAGCCCTTTTCAACCCCCCCCCCCNCCCCCCCACCCAAACTCGCGGTTGTGGAGAGTTAGCCGAAGGTTTACTTGAAGCTTGATGCTTACAAGCAAGGTTTTTCCTTAGTGGCGCCGATATGGGTAAAGGGGGCCTGTATGGATTCCAGGGTATGGGACTTAAGGGTTCGGCCCTATTTGCTCGTGTACCTCCGTACTACATACTCTGGTCTCAAACTGGGCTTTGGAGTACCATACTTTAGTACTTTTTTCTTAAAGGAACCATTATGAAATACAAGCTTATACGTTTTCTCCCTGGTCACTTAAAGGCCCAGTTAAGTATGTAGTCGGTTGTTGGACTCCTTGTTTGCATACCCAGAACAGGAAGGGTTCATCACTTTTAATCAGTGCTGTGTCTTGGTTTCATTTGGGTCCAACTGGGTTCTGGGAGGGTTGCATCGTGTTTATCAGGGGCTTCGTTGGTAGTAGGTCCTTGGCCACTATGAACCCCAAAACCCCAAAACCCCTAAACCCCTGAACCCCTAAATCCATAAACCCCTAAACCCCTAAACCCTAAACCCATTGCCCTGGCAAAAACCTTGAACCCTCAACCCCTAAACCCTGAACCTCAGGGTCGCTAGTTTTCTACTGATAGCACGTCAGCCAACATTTGGGTAGTTGACAGAATTATGGCTCCTTTTTGGCTACCCTAAATATTCGGTGCCGTATTATATTAAGGACCCAAATAAGGACCATAATTTTGCCAACCACCCATTTCTCCTGCTCCGGTGCTACGGAATGCCAGGATGGTGTAACTGCTTCAGCGCTTAGGGTTTCGGGTTCAGGGTTTTGGGTTTCGGGTTTAGGGTTTCGGTTTTCAGTTTAGCGTTTAGGGTTTCCAGTTTGAGCAACTGATGAGAAGCATCCTCTTCGCGTGCGTTCTGACGCATTTTCGATACACAGAAGCCTTCTATAAGCACTAGGCTTGAGACTTCACAGCGCAGCCTATAGCCTGTAACTCAAAACCCTAAACCCAAAGCCTCCGAATTCCCTTAATTAAGGAATATACCTTAAACCATATTAGGGATCCTATTATGATTCAAGGTATATTCCTTAATTACGGGGTTTTGGAGGCCCTGGGAACCCTAAACCCTAATTCCCCTTTAAGACATCCCGATATCCAGGTGGGAGTACCTCATTACCACGGGAGACCTTCCTTGTGGCAGGCGATGCTAAGAGAAGTCGAGTCTGGGTTCCAGGGTGCAGGAGTTTAGGGTTTATAGGGGTTAGTGTTTAGGGGTTAGGGTCGGGGTTTAGGGTTTAGGGTTTGGGGTTTAGGGTTCAGGGTTTAGAGTTTAGGGGGTTAGCGTTAGGGTTGAGGGACTTGGGCAAAACGGTTGAGGGCTAAGGGCTGCACCTGATGTACCCTGAACCTTAAACAAGAACCCACCAACCCCATGAGCCGATAAGCACCTTGACCAAAGCCCCCAGGGTCCAAAGGACCTACTCGGCTTATGGATAGTAGTTATGTAGGTTAGGATTTGGGAGAGTATATGACTATCAGGTACTTGGACCCTTGGGGAAGTACAAACCTTTTGAATAAAATGGTTCCACCGGAGAAACCGGGAAAGCCTACTCACTCAGGGAAAAAGGTATAAAGTTAACTTTCAGGTCCGTCTGCGAGGGGTGGTGTTTCTGATAAGCTTGACATACTCAAAACTTGGGCCCCCAAGCTGCTTGCTACGTCCCCTGATCCACCAAGCAAGACAGATGTCGGAGTTTCCGAAAATTGGGGGTCCTTATTTTGGGGTCCTTATAATAAGGATCCTACTATTTAGGGCACTAGATTGGGGTCCCCTGTTTTCGGAAACTCCCATGTCGGACCGTGTGACAACAACTTGCTTTCGGTTCAGCGTCGTCGGCTTCAGAGGTCTCTTCAAGAATTGATACAGCGTTCAGGTAGGGAGTAGAATTAGGGAGACCCCTTAAAGGGTACCCCTTCTGAACCCTACTTCTGGCTCTCTTTAACGGGACCTTATTGAGAGGGTCTATATCCCCAAGGGTCCCCTTAATCCTGCCTCCTATCAGGGGTTTTAAATTATAATTGCTACTATATATGGGGTTAGTATAGGGTCCTAAATCATAATTGATACCATTGTTATCGGGTTTACGGCTTTGGGAACTTGGGAGGGTCCATTTGCTTTTGGGTAAGGAATGGAGGAATGGAGTACAATTATAACTACTATTACTACCATTCTTCCATTCCCTACTAACCAAAGGTAGGTTAGTGGACCAGTGCATACGGCCCTGTCTGTCAGGAATTACGGCGCAGAGAGGTTAGGGAGTGTAGGGTTTAACCTTTGGAGTTTAGGGCGGGAGGTCGTCGTACATTTCCAGTGTGCATACGGGTGCAGAGCCGTCGGCAGGTTCTAGTCAGAGCCCTTCACCATCATGCCAGCGACTGCGGTTGCCTTGAAGTTTGAAGGAGCCTGGCATAAGGCACCTAAACCCTAAACCCTAAACCCTAAACCCTTATTGTGTTGGGGATCCTGCCATGTCGGATGAACAGCAGCCGCCTTCGTGCTCCGAGCCGTCGAAACCAATTTGGGGCCTGAACTTCAACTTAGAGCCAACGGCGTCCAAAGAGCTCTCGAATTGACGCGATGGGCGGTGATGATTCTTTGTCAGCGACGGCCGAGAACTACATCCGGCTGCGCGAAGTTTCGCGCACCTGAAGAAGACTGTGCAGGGCTTCGTTTCCTGCAGGGAAGCAGCAGGCCTTCGTTCTCCAGGCACGCCACAGACAGCCACTGAGGGCGATCTTGCTCAGCCCAGATGTGGCAAACCCTAAACCCATAGACTCCAAAATCCCTTAATTACGCAATATTTTCTTAAATTATATCAGGGATCCTATTTTAATTCTTAAACTGACCATCGCTCTGCTTCGTTTCGTATTCGTACATGAACCATACCAGCAGAGGCTACAGTAGGTTCTGTAGCGTCCAGATAGGCAGGCTTCAGAGGCTGTGAAGCCCCACTACGGTTGATGGACAAAATCCTGCATGACCCTAAGGACCCTAAACCATGGGAATTATGGTATATTCCTTATAATGGGTAATGCAGGATTTTGTCCATCAACCGTATGACTCTTACCTGCGTTTGGGTTTACTTAGAGCCTTGGGCCTTGAGGCTAGGGGTTTAGGGACGCTTGGGGTTTGGATTTGGAGCTGAGGATGACGGGGGTTACTAGTATCAGCGGCCAATGCCCTCAGCCCCAACCCCAGATCTATTCCCAAAGAAGGGTCGAAAGTAGGGTTCTATGGTAGGAATTAGTATGGTTTGGGTCATTAATTATCCCCCCCATATAGGTATTTCCCAAGAGGTCGAAAGTGCGTGTCTTTGGTAGGAATTACAATGGTTTGGGTACGCATCCCCCCCCCCATATAGATACTTTGGATGCCGACATGCAGTCAAAGATGCCATCGGCCAACTCTCCAGCCTTCTTTGATCGTACCAAACGACTCCACTAGAACTCACCCACTCAACATCTGTTCGCTGGAGTGAATACGGTTTAGGCTTTAGAGTTTAGGGCTTAAGAGCCACTCAAGCCGATAAGCAATCATGATAGAGACTCGAAGGCCCTAAACCCGTACACCCTCGTGTAAGCCTCGCCAAAAACTGAACCCTATCGAGAGCCTGCGACGCAGGTATCGCCACCAAGCCATGGTCAAGGACGACTTGATGCGCCTTGTTGCCGCAACGGTTCATCGATTATAGCAACTCCCTTAAACCCGAAAGCCCTAAACCCTACGCCCTTCAGCCCAAAGCCTACACCCAAAACCCTAAAGCCCTAAAGCCCTAAACCTTTCAGTGCTGTGATTGTTTCAAGGCTTTAGGGGTCAGGGTTTGTTGGGGGAGGGTCACGGGCCCTGGTGTCGTCACAGTCTTCTGTTGCTAGGATTGTGTTTTTCATATAGGGGCCTCAATCTGGGCAATGGAGTACCATACTTTCATGCTTTTTTCTTAAAGGAACCATCATGAAATACAAGTTTATACTTTTTTCTCCCTGGTCACTTAAAAGCCCAGTACTGATGACCTATACTATTTGGGGGGATCCTTGTTAGTTAAAATTATAGTATAATGGGCTAATGGGCTCAAGGTCCCTACATTAATTTTGGATGCAGCCGCAAGTGTTATCAGTAGTGCTGTCAGCATTTCATATACGTTTTGCGAGGTTTTTTCTTAGCAATTGTCCCGATGCAGCACGCGCTCGAGAAGGGAAAGCAACAGAAGCAAATAAGACTAGCAAGGACTTCAATGATAGTTCAATATATAGTACAACTCGTAGAATTCATACGATCATTTGCGGCAAACTGTCATGATTCGGCGGCCTTCAACAACAAGAATACTGGCATCTTGACATCTCTGGGCATCCCTAGCGAGGCCTGCCTGCCGGCCAGTGGGGTGCAGCTTGAAGGCAGTACGGAAGCATGGTGCTTCAAATTAGTCTCCTACCTGAATGCCGTGCAGCTCGGAAATCTGGCAGAGCCTGTCGGGAGATCTCGATTCTCAGGCCTCAGGTGCTTGCAATTGTCCTGGATCTGCTCGAAGGAGTGGGGTGGACTATTCCGGCCCGGAGGAATTGGCGGTCCTGCCTGCAGCGAACAGAACTGCTTTTTCGGCTGCGCCGGCCGAAGATACTGGTAGCCGTCCAGGGATCCACAGACCCGCGTCGCGAAAGACTCCGGCTTGGGGCACATGCATGCTGCGGCCAGTGCCCGCGACTCCTTCATCCAAGCAATGGCCGGAAACAACAGGCACATCACAGTTCACAGTCCTCGCAGCCTTGAAGTTGCGCCGTTCAGGGTTTAACTAGGACTGCATAATTAGGACAATGGTTTGACACGGCTTGGGGGGGTATAGGGTCTACTTTGCCATTGTTGGGTAACTTTTTACATGTTTATGGGTACTTAAAGCCAATAAGGAATAAAAACGTAAGTTTTTAATCCTATCCCAACCATGAACTAGTCTAGGCGTGACTTTTTAAATGGAGGGCCTCGGGTTTATAGGCTTTGTGGGTTCCGGGTTTTGGGTCTACTTAGCCTCTCGATGCCTCTCGGGTCTCGGGTTTGGGATGCCGGAGAGCTCGAAACCGTACACCCCAACACAAACCTGCTGCGCTGAACCCAACTCCCAATTAGCAAATGATCGAAGTCCCGTAGAACTACAACGCAGCAACAACCACAGCGACAACAGCAACAGTAACAACAACCAGAAGCAGCAGCAGCAACAAGGCCACCACCAACAACAACACCACCGCCGCTACCGGTAGCGCCACCACCACGACGCCATCACCACCACCAACGACAACAACGGCAACGGCCGCAACAAAAGGCAGCGGCAACCCTAAACCCTAAACCCTAAACCCCTTAACCCTAATCCCTAATCCCTAAACCCTAAACCCCTAAACCCCTAAACCCTAAACCCTAAACAACGGCAGCAGCAACGACCTTTAACTCGAACTTTGAGACCTAAAGCCTGCAGCCTACATCCTAAGCTCTTCAACCGTGAACGGGATGGTCTTGTCTTTTAACTTCCTACCATTTGCTTCAGGGCCCCCCCAAAAAAACAAAAAATAATCCCTTATAAGGGTACTATAGGGATTATTATTTTTTGGGGGCCCTTAAGCAAATGGTAGCTTAGTAGCTGAGTAGGTAACCTTTAACCTTTTAGGGTTCGTATAATCCTACTATAATTCAAAAGGTTAACCTTTTTTGAGCTAGGGTACTCAGCCCCTGAGGTATAGTACAGTTTAGTACAGTTTAGTATCGTATTGTGTAGTATAGTGCAGTATAGAGTGGTAACATACACTAGGTCATTGCATAGCACATTTCAGCAAATGGATAGTGTGCTCGAGTATATTATCATGCAAGATAGCATTTTATAGTATATTTTGGTATACTACAGTATAGAACCGTTCCGTGGAACTGAAAAACGCAACTTGTCAAGAGACCTGAGACAAGGTACATTGTGGGCGGGTCAGGCCAGGCGGACAGTGGTGTTCATTCAGAGCGGAACACTTAGGGTTTAGGGTTCAGGGTTAAGGGTTGAATAAGGGCTCAGGGTCTGGGGTTTAGGTTTCAGGGTCTGGGGTTCAGGGCTTAGGGCTATAGGGCTTTTCAGAGTTGTCGAAATTGTTGTCAAAGGGGTGTTTCTTAGTTGTTACAGGTTCTTTTGGGCTGTTAGAGTTAGAGGTTTTGCTGTGCATTAGGCTAGTAGTGTGGGGTCCTTGTAGGTGGGACATGAAGGATCATATTCCTCGGGGGTTCATATTCGGATTCCCTGTTTTCTGAAAGTCCCATTACAACGTGGAGGGTGCCCGGTTCAGGTTTTCGGGTTCGGCCTAAGGGGCTTGGGGTGCAGGGTTTGAGGCATGGATTGCACGAGTATCCCCAAAGCCTCAAGCATGGTGCAAGGCATCAACCGGTACGGTGACGTCTTCACCTTCCACTTTGGAACAAATGTGCCCTGTCTTGTTTGGTGCAGTGGCAGGGTGTAATGTTGATTTTCGGTTTTCCGGTTTTAGGGACCTATCAGACAAGTTTGGTTCAAAGGGTGGCCTCAGCGTGCATTGATTCAGATGTCTGTAGCCTAGCCACAAACTCAAGCTACCAACAAACATCCTAAACATATGGTAGTCTGATGGAGACTTGAAGCAGCCCTTACAAAAAGCCCGTACGCCAAAACCCCGTAATCGCTAATCCATGAGCCCTGTAATCCCAAAGCCCCGACACCAAAAACCCTGAGCCTGATCCCTGAATGCGCCGGCTTGAGGGTCTCCCAGGGTTTAAGGTTTAGGGTTTAGGGCTTAAGGTTTAGGGTTTAAGGTTTAGGGTTTAGGGCTTACTAGGTAGGGCTTTGGGACATTTTATATTTGCTCTTATTGGGCTTAAGAGGATCTTACCTACTAATATTTTTCAAAAGCTTTAAAAGCACCTCCTGGTCTACTTGCAGGATCATGGGGCTTAGTAAATAAGGTTGTTGTAATCACCCAAATTGGAGATATAAGTATATAACTATGACGATAGTGACCTTGTTTATAACCTTACTTACTATGTCTCATGATCCGCCAAGTAGACCCTAAACCCACATAGATCACGTATAGATCACTTTAAGGAGCCCTTTAAGAAACCCTTTCGGAGCCCACCCCAGCTAGTAGACGTGGCCTTCAGGTTGGGTTTGTAACCCTAAACTCTAATCCCTTCAGGCTGCAAAACCCTAAACCCTCAACCCGAAGCCTCAACGCTGAATGCAAGCCCTAAACCCTAAACCCAATAGTTAAGCCGAAAACCCTCAACCCTTTAACCAGCCCTGGACAAGACTTTACCTAGAGGCTCTATATACTACCATTCTGGAACTAGGTCCCTTTTCCCACAGTAAGGTTGGTCTCTTGGGACCTGATTCCATTATGGTAGCATATGTGTACCCTTATGCCCAAAACCCTCAACCCTTGTAGAACTCTTCAAGCGCTCTTATAATTACAGACCATCCGTATTATGGTTTTAGGAACCTAAGTCCATAATGGTTGCATACCTAGACCCTCCATCTATCCTCCATTAGACCCTAAATGCCCCTTAGTTGGGACCATATACCCCTATTTGAGGGTACAAGGAGGGTCCTGGTATGTGCAGCCTCTGGGTTAAGCAACTCCCTGCAATTCGAAGGTCTGGCGGAAAGTGCTGTGCAGTGGCCCTGGCCTCGGAGGATTCATGTCCCACTACCCGAAGATTCCAAGTACCTACTACTTAGGGTTCATTATAGGGTTCCTTGCTAAGGGGCTCCTTAAAGGGTTCTATAAGGGATATATAGGGATTGAGGGTTGAGGGTTTAGGGCCTGCCACCCCAAGGGCCCAAGTACCTAATGGTCATATACTCTCCAAAGCCTGAACTTAACCTACATAAATACTATCCTATAAACGAGTAGCCAATGGTTGGGTCAAGAACAGGAGGCCCTTATCCGCTGAGCTGAGACTTTTGAATTGAGTTCTAGGGTTTGAGGGCGCAGGGTTCCGGGTTCAGGGTAGGGTTTAGGGTTTAGGCTTCGGGTGTACGGTGTAAGGGTGTAGCGGTTCGATGGTTCAATAAAGGGCTTTGCGAACAAATAGCTTGCCGAGGCACCGATCTCTCTGACGGCCGCTACGCGCACTCGGCTGTGTTGAGGGACGGCCGGGGCCCAATCTTATCTTATCGAATCTAGGGCTCTTGTCGGCTTTCTGTTTCTGTATGGTTTTCAGAAGTAGAGCTGTTTTAAAAGGTTCTGTCTTTCATGGCGAAGTTTAGTTCTAACGTGGCGGTTGTATGAGTGGGAAAAGGGGGGCAAGCGTGTAGGGGGGCCTTGCGGCAGTTGTATCAAGATGTGACTGTAACATCGTATGTTTGAGTCTTCTCGGTGCAAAGACCATGCAGTTTAGGGTTTAGGGTTTATACTTCATGAGATGTCTCTTGGGCCCTCAACCCTAAACCCTAAATCCTAAACCCTAAAACCTCAACCCTAAACCCACAATATTGAGCCCTAGGGTAAACCTAACCCAAATGCCCTGGCTCCAAACCCGTACCCCCGGGTGAAAGCTCTTATTCAATTCTGAAGCCCTTGACGCAGACTTCCAAGCCCAAACCCCAAGAGTCCAAAGGACCCAATAATTAGGTACTCGGTTTTAGGATAATAGTTATGTAGGTTAGGACTTTGGAGAGTTTATGATTATTGGGTACTTGGACCCTTGGGGAAAGGCTCTAGGATCTCATCAAACAAACTGAGGGGCTGCCTGTCACCGCTGCAGTAATGTTTCTGCTGAGCATGTCCTTCATGGACTGACACGGAATGCGAACATCCCAGATAAGTCTACTGTTATCTGAGATATTTACTACGTCTGCCGACTCTTTCAACAGACAAAGAGGGGGTTTTCGGATTGAAAGCCTCCTTCCCTGTCTTGCAAGGCTACCCCGCCCTAAAACTTAAAACTTACTTCTTAAACCACAAGCGATGAAGGTTACATCTACCTCTATGGTGGCAACGACACCGTCCGTCACGATGATCTCCTTCAGCTTGACCTCGAGACGAAGGTGCATTTGTGAGGTTCAAGACTCGCGCTTCTTCGATACTCAAGGGTGACACTTCAAGGGTCGGAGGACTTCATCCATTAGGAAGTAGGTTATATAAGGCAGCAAGAAGGACTTCACCTGGGCTGTACTCGTCACCTGCTTACTAAGTCCTATGATATTGTAAGTACATGAAGTCCCATGAAAGCCAACAAATTGAAGGGAAGCAAAAGTGGATGGCTGGGAGCGTCTGGGCAAACCCTAAACCCTGAGAAGTTTGAGACGATCTTGGAGCGTTGGTAGGCCTTCAGCAAATGTGTCGCGAAGTCGCTCCAGAATAAGGATTGATTATGGACTGGGGGGAGGGGGGGGAGTTTGCATGCAGCATAGCGTAGGAACCTGATTAAGAAACCCTGGGCCTGTGACGCCAAAATAGTAGGATTCATATAAGGACCCTAATCAAGGCCCAAGGTTTCTTAATCAGGTTCCAACATTAGTGGCTACAAGTTCTCCGCCCTCCCTCACCAAGCGCTCCGAGCTTGTCTGGACTCGGCCGGATGTGCGGCAAAATTCTGTCTGGTTCTTAGTAGGGAATGGGGGAATGGATTATGGAGACTATTATTGGGGAACTATTATTGGGGAGTGTATAGGGACTACTATAGTCTAAGCACTAGGGAGAAATTAGAGGGTCGGCTTGTAGTTCCGGTGAAGACGGGGAACAGGTGTTTCATGTGGAGATGTGCATCGAAGCATGAAGGTTCAGGGCAAGTCCACACCTTATAGAACTCTTATAACTTATAATTTCAAGCTCTTTCTAGAAGCCTGTATAGAGCCCTTCCGAGAGGCCTCAAAGATTTCCCTAGTCCTTTATGGAGCCGCAGTAGCTGCAGGTGTGGAGTCGCGTCGTGGCGCCTTGGTCTCGCCATGGAGTCAAAGCTCGTGGGGGTTTCACAACTAGGCCTCCCAGTGGGCCCTTTTTTGCCTTTTTGTAGTCCTAAGTTCCTGAAGAAGTTACCCAGTACCAAAAAGGGAGCCCTTTCTATTCCTGGGTTACTGGGCATCCTAGACAAGGTTTTGTAGAGTGCTATAGGGTTTTATCGGGCTTTCATTAGGATTTTAGGTTCTGGAGAGTTTTGCAGAGTTCTAGAATGTTGGATGTATTTGGAAGGTTTTTGCAGGGGTTCTTGGGTCTAGGACTCTTTGGCTTCAGGGTTGTTCGAGCTTAGGTTTAGGGTTTAGGGAGATGATCGGCCGGAAGGTGGTTGGGGGTGCCTTGTCGGATGTGCCAGGGAGGGCGGCGATTCATCGACCATGAAACTTGGTCCAACCTGCAGTCAATCGGTTCTGGAATGGAGGTGGCCATTCAATATGATTGTCGCCGCCCTGGACGATCTGAACTTTGGGTCACTCTGATCAGGTGCATTTTCACGATGCTTGGCCTTAGGCGGTGGTCGGGTTCGCGAACGCGAATGCCAGCCGTCATGGCCTGAACTTGCGCATGCGCGTGTGCCACAAACCAGGCACGGGATGCCTTCGAAGAAGCGTCCGTTGCACTTGAGGCCAGACCGCCAACGATCTCCAGCCTGCACATCCTTCCGGGACCTTACGGCCCTAGTCGCGGAGATCGGGGAGAACACTCCTTCTTGGGAGGCAATCACTGAGATCTGCTACGAGGTCCTGGAGCATCAGCAGGATTGGCAGAAACAGAGGGGCATTCTGATCCCAACCGTGGACTGTGTGTGGACCTGGACCATGGGACATTCTACTTACTCACTGATCTATGGTACCCTAAACCCTAAACCCTAATCCCTGAGCCCTAAACCCTAATTACTATGGTCGTTTAATTACTTTGGAATTGCAGAGCCCAGCCATCCGATCCATGTTACGTTCGTTCGTGTGGCAAGAGAGGCTTACGCTTGTGTCATGCGTCTAGAAGCAGAAGGGCTTTGGGACATTTAACATTTTCCCTTATTGGGCTTAAGAGGATCTTATTTACCAATATTTTTCAAAAGCTTTAAAAGCCCCACCTAGTAGAAGCAGAAGGTTTCTTGAAAGGGTAGTGTTCATAGGGTTCAGGGTTTAGGCTTTAGGCTTTACAAGGGGGTTTCTTGAAAGGGTAGTGTTCATAGGGTTTCGGGTTTAGGCTTTAGGCTTTATAAGGGGGTTTCTTGAAAGGGTAGTGTTCATAGGGTTTAGGGTTTAGGCTTTAGGGTTTCAGTTCAGTGGAGGGTTTAGGGTTTCGGGCTTTGGTGAGTGTATGTCGTGCTCCTTAGGAGCTGACGAGTATTAGGGAACATTGGTACTAGAGGGGCCTTAATAACTACCCATTATAATATTATGGGGGTTCCAAACAAAAAATATAGTTTATTGGGCCCAAAACCCTATTGGAATTATTCAGGACCCTATATTATGTGTATGTCTCCGGTGTCTTTGCCATGGGGAGGACTCGCAGAAAAACGAAGCTTTACATCACATGACCCAGAACCCATAAAAGCACGAAGCTCAGAACACCGAAAAGGCCTTCTGCTCAAAACCCTAAACCCTGAACCCTCAACTAATCTCTAGGCTCAAAGCTCTCTCAACCTAAGCCCCGAAGAATTCTACACCAAGGTATGTTGCACTTTTTTTGGTGCTCCAGGTTATCCCAAATGACCTGGATCCCGGAGCCCTAACCACATGGGTCAAAAGTTTAGGATAGTCTTAGTATCTGAGTGGATACACTTTACACTTTTTGGGATAATATTACCCACTGTAAAACTGCCAGTGTAAACTCTTTGGGCTTATGAACCGAGCAACTGAGTAGTAGTAGTAGTAGGTTTGGAAAGTGGGGGGCTGTATGATATATAGTTTGGGTACGTAGGATATGGTTGGAACGGAAAATCAACAGCCCAAAGTGCATGCCCTGAGCTCTAAACCTAAGCCCTAAAACCCTAAGCCCTAAGACTTAAACGCTGAGCCCCACACCCTAAATCCCTGAGCCTTAACCCCATGGGTCCAAGTACCCAATAATCATATACTCTCCAAAATCCTAACCTGCATAACTACTATCCTAAACCCGAGTACCTAATAATCGAGTCCGTTGGACCCTTGAGGTAAACCTAGACAGTTCTTAGCCCAAGGTGCATGGCAAAGACTGCCCACCCGGCCGTGACTTCCACGCCGCGGTCCTGCGCAAGGTGCCGCCTGCAGAATTCCAGGGTTTAGGGATAAGAAGTTTAGATTTTAGTGTTTAGAGTTTAGGGTTTTCAGGGTTTTAGGGTTTTAGGTTTTTTTTTGTTGTAGGGTTTTTAGGGTTTTAGAGTTTAGGGTTTTAGGGTTTGAGGGTTTGGGGTGTAGGGTTTTAGGGTTTTAGGGTTTAGGGCTTGGGGTTTTGGGTCAGGATTTTGGAGTTTAGAAGTTTAGACTTCAGGGTGCAATGCAAACGTCGTTTCAGCTGCTAGGGGTTTTGGGCACATTTCGTTGTTCTGGAGGTTCTAGGTTTAGGGTTTAGGTTTTTTAGCTTTTGGTCCGCTTTTCGAATGTTTTTTGGGTTGTGAAGTTTATGATCTCCGCGCTGTGCATCGTAAGGTTCGGGGTTTCGGTTGCAGCGTACCAGGCTAATCAACCCTAAACCCTGAACGTGAAACACCCTGATCCTTCAACTCAGTGTTGACTGGGTTCTTGTTAAAGACTTTTTTAAGTTACCATATTAGGGATCCATAGTAAATAATGTGGTTTCCTTTTGATTTTAACTTACATAGAATCCCTTAACAAGGGCCCAGTTGAGGGTGTGCGTCTCAGGCACTCTAGTGACTTCTCCTATGACATGAATGAGGGTGGGAGTTTCCGGTAAATTAGGGGTACCTTGTTTTGGGGTCCTTAGAATAAGGGTCCTACTATTTAGGGTACTATACTAGGGTCCCCTGTTTTCGGAAACTCCCATGTATGTGGCAATAAGCGCCACCTTGCGTGATCATCAAGCCAGGTGGTAGGAACAGCAACAAGAGGACCGACAAGGATAGTAGCGCTGCTAATGACAATGCTCGCAACAGCTTATGTGGCAGTGACAGTGACCACGGTTTTCACCATGATGGTTCTGATTTGGGTACTGCCCCCACTCAGTAACAGCTGGATAAGATTCATAATCAAGGTATATTAGGTCCTTAATAGTAGCCCCAGTATTATAGACTGTTACTGTATGGGGGCAGTACCCAAGTTCTGATTCTTACCAGGAGTCTAAACCTCAAGCCGAACCTTCAATCCTCATCTCAAAAGCCCTAAGCCCTAAATTTCAAATCCGAAACTTAGATCTAAACTCCTGAACCCCAAAATTCCAAGACCTGAACCCCAAATACTATGAGAACCGGAAGAAAACAAACAGTAACCAAGGACTCCATGGTGGTCTTCGGAGGCTCCAACGGCATGAGGTGGGAATCTCCGGCTTTGCGACTTTAGGGTGCTCGCATTGGTTTAAGGGTTTATGCAGAGTTCAAAAGAGTGGCAATGTGACGGCTCTCAGCGATTACTAAGATTCTTGCTTAGGGCTCCTTCATCTAACCCTAAACCCTAGTTGTACTTTAGCAGTATGCCTCCCAAAACCTTTTCTGCTTGTTAAGGCTCTTCTACCCTAAACCCTAAGCCCCAAACCCTATACCGAAACCCTAAACCCTAAATCCAAAAACTCTAAACCCTAAACCCTAAACCGTTGTTCGGCTTCAGGGCTGAAGGCGTCAGGGACCTGAATTTGTGGGGCTACCTACAGTCTCCATTGCAGAGGGTTTGAGTTTAGGGTTTAGAGTTTGGTTAACCAATTTTACGGTTAGGGTCCTAAAGCATAAATCTGGCTAACCACGAAAAAGGAGTACAATGGAGACTATAGGTAGGGTTCTTGTTCAGGAGCTTGATTTCAGGGTGTCTGCAAGGTTTCCTTCAAGGGGTCTATAGGGTTCTGTAGGGTTCTATAAGGGTTCTATAAGTCTATAAGGGCTCTATCGACTTCTATAGGGCTTCTATAGGGTTTAGGGGTTAGGGTTATGTTGCCAGAACAAGGAAAACTACATGATTCACGCTATCAGCCTAGTTCCCGATTATGTTTTCCTTACGTAGGTCCTGAAAAAGCGGTGAGTTTTGAAAGGTTTAAGTAGGGATTAGAGACTACTTGTGCATCTAAAATACCCGAAACCCTAAACCCGAAGCAACCCTAAAGGCGGCACAACGACGTCTTTGAGTTTCACATGGCGCCAAAGATTCCGCCTTGCTCCCTGAGTGCTGACCTCGAGGCTCGCAGCTGCACGCGTGTTCTCAGGGACGCCCAATATGGAACATGGGATCCTTTGAGGGTTCCTTAAAGGGATCTATAAGGGTTCTATACAGGGTGTAGGGTTTATAGAGGGTTTCGGAGTTTCCGAAAATAGGGGACCCAAATATAGTACCCTAAATATTAGGATCCTTATTATAACGACCCCAAATAAGGTACCCCTAATTTTCGAAAACTCCCATGTTGGGGTCTTAGAAACGACGATTTAAATAGTGAGCCCAAACCCCAAACCCAAAGCTCTAAACTCCACCCTAAAACTTAAATCCAAAATCCTTAACCCTCAACCCTAAACCCCAAACCGGTATATGGTATGTAGTCAACTGTAGCACGAAGAAGGTAACAAAGATGAAGTGTTGAAACCTACCCGGGGCCGTGGTCAACGCTAGTTAGTGCATGAGTCTCGGAGGCTTAGTAGCGGTCTAGTCTCATGGTTTAGGGTTTAGACTCGGGAACCTAAATCCTAAATTTTAGACCATACCTGGGTTGGGGCTTTTCGGTTTAGAATGGAATGCAGGCTCAGGGTTTAGGCGTTAGGACTACCCTATAGCTGCATACGATCAGCGCACTTGTAGGGTCTTCGGCATAAAATCATCAGCTCCTGAATCTTCTTGCATGGGCCTGTGCAGCACAAAATGGAACACCCCTTCTCAATGGAGTAAACCTGAAGCCGGGTGAATTCCGAATACCTTCCCTTTGCAAGAATTTTCCGCAGATTTGCTGAAGGCTCAGTCCTGGGCTGTATGCTTTGCTTAACAACGTCGCCATCATCACACTCGTAATCGTCATCATCCTGCTGTAGTTGGCGTTTCTAAACCTCCAAAACTACGCCGAAAGCACGCAAGTCTCCAGCTTCAACGCTGAAAGCCTCTAAACCCTAAGCCCCAGCCCACAAACCCTAGACTAAACCCTAAACTCTTTGACCCGAACTCTTATAGTGAACCCCAGAAAGTTGGAACATCGATTTAGGATGATTCATGCTGGGATTCCCTTTACTTTACTTAAACGGCATGAGGCTAATGATGTTCCAACTTTCTAGCTTCTACTGTAAACCTATAACCCTCACCCTGAACATTCTGGAAGCCCTAACAGCCTTAAGCCGGAAAGCAACCTCTAGTTGGTAGTGCCTCGCCCTAATGTAGGAAAATCCCCACACACCCCGCAATTGCAACTTGCAAGTTGAACTTCAACACTGAAAGCCCTGAACCTTAAACCCTCAACCCCGGTCTAGCGCCCGTTAGGGCTTAATGTAGGAACCTGATTAAGAAACCCTGGGCCTATAACCCCAATATGGTAGGATTCATATAAGGAACCCGAATAAAGGCCCAAGGTTTCTTAATCAGGTTCCTACATTAAACCGTAAACCCTAAACCTCAAAATGCCACGATACCGACGATGGATCGCCTCCTGGCGGGGACGACGGCGATTTCGGAGTGTGCCTTGGCTGGGGTTAAGATTTAGGGTTTAGGGCTGAGGTGTTTTGCAGTTTCTTTTTGGATTTAACGTTGTAGGCTTCCTTCCAAAGGTTTGCCTTGTTGTTGTTTCCGGGCTTAGGGGTTAAGTTTCAGGTTTGGGGAGAGTTCACTTACCCAGAGGCCCCAAAGTAGTTCCTTGTTGGGGTTCATATATAGAATTCTATAAGGTAACCCAAAAAGGAACTACCTTGGGGCCTCTGGGTAGGTTTAAGGGATGAGCTGAGGGTTCAGAACTTGGTTTGGTGTGCGGCTGGGGCTTTATGGTAGTTGCGCGAGTGTTCAGTTCATGCTAGACGGTTCAAAAGTCACCTCTACCTAAAGTCGCGTCCTAGACCCTGAATCTGAACCTGAAGCAAGGCATCATAAAGCCCTAATAGCCGAAAACCTGAGTTCCCAAAGCCTGAAGGCCTTTATCCCGTGGTGCTCCTCAGGCTCTTGTTTATGCCTATGCCCTCAATGAATAATCAAGGCCGAACCCTCAACCACAAGTGCTCAGGTCTGGGTTTATGAAGTTTAGCGGTTTAGGGTCTAGGGTTTAGGGGTTTAGGGGTTTAGGGTTTAGGTGTTTTGGGCTTTGCGGTTCAGGGTTTAAGCTGCATTCCTCATTCCAAGCGGAACCCCCTCCCAAGAGGGATTCCAACTTTGACCAAACCTCAACTGCAACCAAAACGATCGGCGTTGCAGTTGACGGTCACCCCAAACCCTAAACTAAACGCTAAGCCCCCCCCTAAACATTATAGTCAGCGAAAGAGCTTTCAAGTTCAAGCCTTCGGGGCGTCTATGCTTGGTACATGTAGGAATGATTCTTGAAGGAAGGCGGGATGAAAAAGATCGGTTAAACCCTAAACCTTATAAACCCTATACCCTATCACACTCATCCCTGAGCCGTTGGTTTCCTAGCGTGGTCAGGCTTTGGCGTGCCAGGATCTAGGCCTTACACTCTTCGGATCGAAGCGGACGCTCTGCTATCAGTCGTCCGAAATATTGGACCCAAGCCAGCCGCTTTTTGACCTGTGGGCCGCAGCGCGACGATCTGTGAGCTGGTCTTGGTCTGTCGGCAAGGAGCGGTGCTTTTCGGCTGCAATGTTTCCGTTTTATTTTGAATCATTCTTGCTCAGTTGTTACTTGTGACGTGTGGCTTTGCCTTTTGAGGTGAGTCCTTCCTCGACTTTGTTGTCGTCGAACTCGACAATCCGTCGGTTCGTGGCATTGTCGCCAACATGAGCAGCCGTGCAACGCTCGCGCAGAGGCTCGGGCGTGAGGTTTCACGGAGGTCTGGCTATCATGTTTATTTGGGTTGCACGTTAGGGCCGTTAGTGTTAGGGATGCTTTGCCGTTGTGTAGTTGTGGTAGGCATTTTGTGTGGTTCTTGGTCTTGACCGGGATGTTTTAAGGTTCAAACTTACGATTGAGGGGATTGGGCATCAGTCGCTTTGCCTAGCCCTATGCAGGCGACAGCAGTGAAGAGGGGAGGCGAAGAAGCAGATGGTCTTGGCTTCGCTTGAAAACTTTCTTCCGTAGACAGGTCTGGTGATGGACACAATGTTAGCATTGCGCTGATTTTCGCGATGCTGGCTGGCAGCACAGGATTGGGCCTAGTTCTTGGCAGGGTCATGCTGAAGGATGTATTATTTTCTGAGCTACGACCTTACCGTAAGGCGCAGAACGTCCCGGAAAGAGTGTCCTGGGGCATGGTGTGGTTTCCGCCAGGCTTGGATGTGGAAGCCTGAGATTTCAATCCACGAGTTGGGTGTTGAGGCAGCAAGCGTCCTGTTGAACTGATGAGGTGATCATGCTTGGTGTAGAAGCAGCGCCTCACGTGCACGTTGTGCTGCATAACCGCCAAACTCGCAGGCAGGTCGTGAACTGTTGGGATGCTGGTGTGGCGGTGAAATTTCGTCCTAGGACAGCCGGCGAGCATTGCTTTTTGGATGAGCTGGCCTTCGCCCTCGGGAAGAAAGGCAACGTTGGCGACAAGCAGGCTGTTAATTATGGTGCTGGTTGCTTTCGCTCGGAAGCATGATCACGGCGGTTCGTTTGTCTCAGGCTCTGCTGAAGAAAAAGCTGAGTGGCTCTTGTCTGGGAAGGCTTTCAAGGACATCGCTGATCGCAGCATAACCTAGACCGAAGTTTGCCTACTGTCAGCACCCATTATGTCATAAATTGTTGCAGTCCCGCATGCGCAGGAATTCGCATTATTTCTGAGTGGCGCTCACATCAGAAGCAGAAGCCGGCTTGGATTCTTCATCAATATAATAGATGTCACAGCCAGCGTTTCGCATTTTGCTTGTGTGATAACTATGGAATACACGTGAGCAGTTTCAAGCCCACATCATGATGCCAGTGTCTTGATTCGAGCCGGGGCGGGTTTTTTCGGGTAGTTGCACGCTTTGACCTTTTCGTGCCTCGGCCAGGCTTGGCTGGTTAGCGGTGTGTGTTGCATGCAATCGTGCACGCTTGGTGTTGCTTCAGGCATGGACTCTGGGTTAGCGGTTAATTAGCCGCAACATGTATGCGTGGGCCTTGGAAATTTTGCGTGTGTCACGGCGAGACATGGTTGCTGCAATCTTCTTGGAGTATTGCAGGTAGTTGGACACCGTTGGCTCAGGCGTGTAAGAAGGTATTCAGAAGTGTCGGCTTCAGCTGCAAGTTTCTTTTTTACCTGAGCAAGTAGTACTGTCGGTGGGAACAATGCAATCTCCATTGTGTGCTTGAACCGAGCCAGCGAAATGCATGTTGATGACTGGCCGTCGGTCTCCAGATGCGTGTGTTTCGTGCCCTACTATCTGTTGGCACTTGGTTTGTTTCAGAGACGGCTGTAGTCTCAGACTTTGAGTTTAGTAGCATTGCTTAGTAGGGGAGCCGAAAGCTGCGACCTTGCATTGAATGAACCTGATCGGTTTTGATTTCGCTGTGGACTGTGCTTCGGCTGCTTCGGCTTGTGATAGCCTTGCATGCTTTAGTGAATGATGCACCAAGGCCCAGTCGCGAAGTAGTACCCCTGGATCTGTGGGACAGCTTGTCGTTGCGCAGTGAATGAGTGCTTGTGCGCGAAGGATCCACCTAGCGTGTCTTGGTTCGTGTCAGGTGGGTTCGTGGGCAGTGGGCCGTCGCCTTTCATGGCCCGCACTCGCCGCGGCCTGTCAATGGAACTGCCAGAGGTGCAGATTTGCACCGGTTGGGCAGGTAAAGAGGTTGAAAACCGACACGGAGATCTGGGCCGCCATGCTATCATGTAAACAGCTGACTCAGCTGACGCTGTGTATATGGACTTGGCAAAATCTTTTCTCCATGTGCGCACTTGCTGCTTCAAACACTAGCACAGCTCAGCTACCGTTCACTCTCATGAGACTTGTCCATGCACTGCCAATGCTCCTTGCTCTCACTGAGCGCCCGGGAACCCCCACTGGCATTGATGAATTTGATGGCATGATCCTGGGCATTGACGTTTTTGCTGCAAGAGGGGTTGAGGTGATCTAAACATAAACTTCAATTTGCCCGGGTGCCACGCGAACTGAAGTCACAGGTCCTGGCTAGCGGTCAGCTTCTTCTGTGCAGGTTTGATGCGAACTCATGGGGCGCAAGCTGCGACCCCCAAACGTTGTCCTGCTTCTACCAAAGGCCCTAAACCCTGAACCCTGTTCCCTTACGGCAGGTCTTGAGCGCTCTTTGCAAGCATGAAAAAGCCACGGCCTCTAAGTCCCAACAATGGGACTTTGATTGAATTCTCTTTTTACGGCTTAAAGTGGGTGAGGGTTCAGGGCTTTGGGTTTCACAAAATTTGTTGACATTCATACCTGTTGCGGCACCGCGTGAGCCGCACAGAGTCGTCATTAGAGAAACTTATAAAACCCTTAGCTTTCTCAGCTCTATGACATCGATGAAAACTTTTGCATCCCAAAGCCCTAAACCTTAACCCCAAACGCTAGTCCGTAAACCCTGGTCCCAAATTTGGACCCTTATCCCAAAACGCTATAATGCCCTAGCCCTAAACTCTACTTCGCAAGCCGTAACCCTGACGACAGACCTCAGGTGCTAGGCGCTCGCAGTGGCAAGCAGCCCTTGAGGCCAACTTCCTATGGGTTGCGTTTCAAAGAACTTTTCGGGGAACCCTTCAAAGAATCCCTCAAAGGGTATTATCGGGTTCTACACTAGTGCCCCGTAGACGAATGCGTTAAAGGTTCCGTTACAGGGGACTAGAATGGTTACGATATGGCTATCAGGGCTACTATATGCTTACTACAAGATACAGTAATTTCATATAGGAACCTTTGCTGATTGTGGGCTTCAGTGGAATTGCATCAGCCGTTGGGATTCGGTGGCTGTTGTTTGGGGTCTAGGATTCGGTCATAGGGTTCCGCTCAATCACCGAAGAACATCGCAACGCAACACATCATACTAAGGAGCCCTAACAAAATAGGAAAATAGGGCTCGGGGAAGGTTTCGGCATCTCTTTGCAGAAACAATCTGGATTTCTAGACGCCCCAAGTCTCAGATAGGCCTTGTTATTCAAAAACTGCAGCGCTATACCATAGTTCCGCCTTGCCTATTGAACATCAGGCGGAGTTCAAAGCGTTGTATTGGCAACCAACTGTTTGCGCCTGTTATTACATCTTTTACAAACAATGAAAAGGTTGTGGTGATCTTCGGGCTTAGTACGTACACGGGCTTGAATATTTGTTCCTCAATATACAGTCAGAATTGCTGAGGCAGTTGTATTTGCCTTTGCCCCAACAGAGGGAATCCTGCAGGTCTGAACATACATCCTCAATCGCATTTCAAGTGTTGGAAAAGGATAGTGGGCTCTGTGGGTACAGCAACCGTTCTCGCGGTTGATAAATTGATAAACCTTAGGCTTTCATGGTCAGCTTGCACGTGCTCGGAACTTCCAAGAAAGCTGCCGTGAATGTAATTTTACAGTGCCCACCTTTAACACCGTATATGACCCCTGTGACGTCGATAAAAAACTTGAAATTTGCACAGGGCCTTTCCCCATTTCAACAGTCAGTGTGTTGAACAACTTGGAACCCATGCAGGTGCACGATTGATTTCTGCCGACGTCTTTGTTTTGCTTTTGTCGATATTCGATATGGGGTTAAAGCGGTGTTGATGGTTGTCTGGGCGCAGCGAGCAGAAGCGGGGCCGTCAGCACGGTCGTCTGGGCGGACCTGGCAGCCGCCGACACCGAGGACGAGGAGGAGGCACTGGATACGACCCCGAGCGGAAATTACTTGGTCAGGTTCCGTGACAGCGTCTGGGTGCTGGGCAAGGATAGACTTCAAAGCTGGAAAGTTGCAGGGGAATGGGGAGCCCAAATCCCTCTGGAGTTCCACGGGGCGAGTGCGACGCACCCGTGAGGGATTAGCCAAGCGCATGGCCGCCGCCCTTGTGTCCGAGAATGCTCCCTTATGGCAGTTTTGGCGGCCCCATCACCAACATCGAAAAACAGAAAGCCAGAACAGCCAAACTTTTGAGCTCCTGACACCCCCCGGTTTAAAGTGAATGACACTAGCTTTTAGATGCCACACAGGAACAGCCCTGAACCTTAAACCCTAAACCTTCCGCCCCTAAGCCCCGAACCTCCAGACCTGAAACCCGAAACCCCTAATCTGCAACCCTAAGCTCTTGGCCGCACGGCCTCGGGCCTCTAAGCCCTGCGTCCCGAAGCTGTCAGCTGCCCAGACCTGCTTCGAACTTCAGCGGAAGAGCGTCCAGGCCCGGGGACTGGTTGGATTTTCGGAGTCGGAAAATCGGTAATAGTATAGTCAACGAAATATGATATTATAAATTGTAAGTATGCTATAGCATACTGTAGTATAACCCAAAACTTATTCCACTCTAGATTAAGGTTTGAGTTTCAGGCTTTGTAGGCTTTTCAGCAATGCAAGCAGGGCTTTTAGGGTTTACTACTTTCGTAGTTTGTGGTTCAGGCTTTGGTCATCTAGGGTTTCTTGGTGTTATTTTAGGGTTTAGGGTTTAGGATCTGGTAACTTAGGGTTTAGGGTTGTCTGTGCGGGGTTGACGAGAGCTGGGTCTGCAGTTTGGCTTTACAAGAGTTGGCACTAGGGCTCAAGGGTTCGTGGAAGCGTTCTAAAGGGCGCTGCATGGGTTGCATACTTTGTCTTGATCTGGTTCTATAGGCGCTCTGGCTGTGGCTAGTCAGTTTCCTGCACAAGAGTCCTAAATACCTGAATGGTGGACAGTAGGGCTAGGACCTATGCTTGTGGTCCATCCTTCACATATCAACTCGATCCCTAAAGCCCTAGACCCCTAAGCCCTAAACCCCAACAGCCCTCAACCCCTAAGCCGAAAAATCCTTAACATGTATGCTCGCGCTTCCAAACTCTGAGCGGTAAACCCCAAACTCTAAATGCCGAAACCATAAAGGAACCCTTGTAGTGCCCTTAAAGGAACCCTATACTACCCATAGATGAATCCTTACAGATCCCTTAAGGGTCAAGGTCGATTGCTTTTAGGTCCGTTGTAAGAGAAATTGGATTTGAGGCGGATGTTGTCGTCTTCAACGCATCCATCAGTGGCTGCGAGACGCCTTCCAGCACATGCAGTTATGTCATGTCAGCCCGAACTCCCGCCTCTACGCTACATAGCCCTGAACTCTAAAACCTACTTAAACCCTAAAGCCTTAACCCATAACCCTAAACCCAGAACCTAAGCCACTTTTTTGATTTAAGTGGTGTTCTTCATCTTCACCCTGCAGCTTCAGACCTCAAACCCTAAACCCTAAACCCTAAACCCTATTGGCTTCAACTGTAACGGTTCCGGGCTTGGACCCTATAAAACCTTCCTTTTCAGGGTTCCCTATCATGATTTCCTTATATAAGGGCTTAGGGCTTAGGAGTTTACGGTCTAGGGTTTTCGCCGTAAACCCCGAAACTTCGAGGCTTAGGAGATCTTGTAAGTAGCTTCAGGGTAGGGGTTCAAGGCTTAGGGTTGATGGTACCCAACCCAAAACCCTAAACCCCGGACTCCTACACCCTAGACCCTAAGCCCTAAACCCGATCACAGCTCTACCTGCAGCTTTCGGCCGAGAGCCTCGACCCCTAAACCCTAAGCCGAAAGAATAAGTACCAGCCTACTTGATCCAACTCGCCCCAGCACCACCCAGCACCCAGCACACCACCCATCACACCGCCCAGCACCCCCACCCTCCGACCCGCCACCCACCACCACCCACCGATCACCCACCAACCACCCATCACCCGCCACACCCACCACCAGCTCCACCACTCCCACCACTGGCCCACCACACCCACCACTGGCCCACCACACCTACCCACCACACTCACCAGCTCCTCCACACCACACCGACCACACCCACCAGCTCCCCGATACCCACCACAGGACCACACCAACCACACCACACCCACCACTCCACCACACCCACCAAAGTAGCCTGGGAGGCTGCAGGCGAGCTTTCGCGTGATGGTTCCTTTGCAGCAAGGCAGCGGCGGACACTGCATGCTACAGTTTCGCAAGGCCAAAGTAGCCTGAGAGGCTGCAGGCGAGCGGTGGCTGCAAGCTAGCACCAGGGTCATTCTCTCTGGAATTGGCGAGCAATGTGTGAGTCATGCGACTCATGTCAATCATGAGCACAAAATTTAGCGCCAGCAAAAGCACAATCATGAGCACAAAATTTAGCACCAGCAGCTGCACAATCATGAGCACAAAATTTAGCACCAGCAAAATTACAATCATGAGCACAAATTTTAGCACCAGCAAAAGCAAAAAAAACACAAGCTTCGACCACATACCCTATCTGCTTTGATCGGCAACAATCTCAGTAAAGATTACAGTTACTTGAACAAAAGCACAATCAAAGGCACAAAATTTAGCACCAGAATGTCAAAACAGGAGAGCACAAAATTTAGCACCAGCAGAAGCACAATCATGAGCACAAAATTTAGCACCAGCAAAGGCACAATCATGAGCACAAAATTTAGCACCAGCAAAGGCACATTCATGCGCACAAAATTTAGCACCAGCAAAAGCACAATCATGAGCACAAAATTTAGCACCAGCAAAAGCACAATCATGAGCACAAAATTTAGCACCAGCAAAAGCACAATCATGAGCACAAATTCTAGCACCAGGAAAAGCACACGATTTCCTATAGCTGGAAAAGAAATAGCACCAGCTTGTGCAAAAGACTAAAGATCCAGGGCTTCCGTTTTAAATTGATCAGGCCGTCCAGTGAGGCCAGTAGCTCAGCNCTGCCAAGCCCGCCGCCGCCACAAAAAAAAAACGTTAGTATGGCCCGCCCCGCCCCACCCCTTCCCCCCATAAAAAAAAAGCTGTGCGAAGGGCTGTTGTCTCCAAGACCCTGGATCATGATCTTGATTCAGCCTAGAAAGTCTAAGTGTAAACTCTTCACACGCAGCTTTATCAATGTTTCTTCAGTTTTCTATGTCGGCGATACCTGTGTTTATGTAGTTTCGATGCTTTCAAGTTCTTTGAAGTTTGAGCTTTTATTTCCCGAAAAAGTTGACTGTGTGACAGAGTCCCCACTCCTAGCAAGGATAGTTTCCCCAGTCCCAGGCCCCACGTAAGTATGTGCAGATTTCCATGGCCACCGATCATCATGTTGCAAGAAATCTAGAAGTATGATCATGGGAAGTCCATTATTTCAGCATTTCTCTCGTGCTACTTGTTGTGCTTGTGTTTGTGTTCACTATTAGTATGGCGGGGCTCGTCCTAACATATATATATATATACGCATGCACATACATATACCATTATGTGAATATCTATACATATACATACATGCATACGGCGACGCTTTTTAATTATGCGGACATAAAAATAGATTAAACAGGTACCTCATACTACCTCTGTGAAGGGCGCGGTCGGCCCGGCCATGAAATAAAACACGCGCAGGATGTGTGTGGAGGTGGAGGTCTGGCGGAGGGTTGGGGAAGGCTGGAAGGTCGGTGCGGCAGAACAAACAAAACTGGAGGGCTGGGGAGGGTTTGGGAAGGCCCAGGTCGGAGGGGTGGAGGGCGAGCCCCGGGGCTGGGGCGGGCTGGGTAGATTCACACTGCCCGGGCTGTGTTCTGCGGATTTGAGCGAATTAGCGTCTAATTCGCAAGATTCAGCCCTGCCCTGCCTGATTTGAGCGAATTAGCGTCTAATTTGCAAGATTTGGCCCTGCCCTGCCCCCGCNCCCTGCCCTGCCTGATTTGAGCGAATTAGCGTCTAATTTGCAAGATTTGGCCCTGCCCTGCCCCCGCACAAAATGATTGAAAGTGTGTACGGAATTAAATATACGGAGAGTATAAAACAAATACGTCATACTACCTCTGAGCCACTGCCGTGTGGCCCGGCCACCACATATTTAAAAAAAAACCGTGCATATATTATAGTCCATCGGAGAGCGTTCGGAATTGAGTGCTTCATGAAGTCGACGTAGGTCTATGAATCGGGCCATGCGAGCAAGCTGTCAGCTAGCAAGACCCGAAACACATGCGCACACTGGGCTCAGGCCACGAAAAGATGACATCTTGTGGCAGCAGGTGTTGATAAGCTCACCAGATATGAATCCTGCCGTCAAATCCGGCGTCCTCGTCAAGGATGCCACAGTCGCCGCTGTCCTGTCGATTTGCGCAAGCTTTAAGGCTCCAAGGCCCAGGGCTTACTGTACCTAATATGAACGTCGCCTGCACGTGTGCAAAACGGCGATCTTCTGCTGCATCTACAGAGCAACGGATGATCCGGGTGTCCTGCGGGGACGGCCCACCTCCAACTGCTGGGCGCTTGGCTGCAGTGAGCATGGCCATATCTTGCTCCTCGGAAGTTTTAGCAGTGAGCAGGCCAGGCCGTATGCTGCCGGGGTTTGAAGACATCACTCTTGCGGCACTCACACTGCGTATTGCCATGCTGCCATCTAGGCTTAGGGGGGCATGGGAGATATCCAAGGCTGTCGCTATACGAGAGCTGGCCCAGATCCTTGCAGGTTTTAACAAACATGATTGAGAATCTGGGGCGAAGATTTGCATGCCAGCCTTCATCAAGGATGAAAAGCTGGAATGTAACAAAACTGCCAGGCTTTAGAAACCCAATGGCAGAAAACCTGCAGAGGGCCTCTAAATGCAGTTTCACTAGAGCAAACATAACAACAACCCTATAGAATGGCTAGTGCGGAAGTATGTGCACATATCATCTGCATGTGACAGATAGCCTGATACAGTAAATAGCCCGAAAGATAGGGTGTATCCGCAGTCTCAGGAAAAAAACTACCAGGACCCCTCCTTCAAGTTGAAGTCGAAGATGTCGGCATTTTCCTTCTGGTGCGAGGCGACATGGCTCTTGGGGATAACCTCGGTATCCATGACGAGGACAACAGGGCTCAGATGCGACCGCGTGGTGCTGAAGCTGTTGATGATGGTGATAGCGTTGGTCGCAGCACTAGCAAGACAACATCGTTGGTTTGCTATTCATCCTCAGATACGCACAAGTTCATCACGCTCCCGTCGCTCTTGAGTCTGAGTCTAGACACTGGGATCCCCTGTTGCACCAGCCATCGCAGCGCCACCTGCGACGGGAAACGCACACGCTTAGGCTGACACTGGCGATGTTGTCACATGACACTGAGAGTTTACGAGACATCGCGCCAAAGACTTGTTTCCTTCATGCTCATTGGCGAGCTGGCAGTTCTAGAGCAAAAACAAGCGACATTGGTGCAACTCATACTCCTGCGCCCGCGTGCGTCAAAAATTGCCAAAGGGGGCATGCAAAAGAACAGTAGAACAGCAGGAACGTGCCATGGGAGTTCTTGCCGGCGACAGCTGCTCGGGATCAATGACTGTGGGTTCGGGCTAAAGGATGGATGAATTTAAAATGAAGCATATGAAGCAGTCCCAAGAAAACACACAGCCTGGGGTCCGGTCTTGTTATAGCGAGCACCGATTCCGGTGACCAGCGTGCCGTTCAGCAGCTCCTCACAAACTGATTTCTGGGGTTTCAAACAGGGCATTGGGCTTCGAGAAAGAATGGAACCGCAGATCAATTGCCTCAACCTCCCTTACAAGCCCAACAGCAGCTCCGTGTTGTCTGGCGGATCACACGGGCCACAAAGCGGCGAAAAGGATTGGTACAGCACCTTTGCACCGCAAGGTGCTCGGGGTGCAGAGTTAGGGATCTATTCCCGTTGTCTGTGGTAGCTGACAGCGTACGGGGCTTAGAGCTATCTGTGAAACCTCGAGATTCATCATCAGGTACCAAAGTACAACAAAGAGTTCCATTCACATGCGGCAGGAAGTCCCTGTAAGCACAGAACCGTCAGCGCATGCAAATCGAACTTGCCGTAACTCGTCGGTTTGGTGCGAGCAAGCAAGTTTACCTCAATATACACGCGGCGCACATGTGTGTGTGTGCATGTATAGGTACGTATGTATGTATATATATATATACCTGTGAAACCAAAAGCATGGTAAATTTTTGGCCCTTTAGGAAAGGTGCGTAAATATTCCATGCCGGACGAAGAGTGCGTATTTTCTGTAATTCTGTGGTTTCCTATGAAAACCAAC
>BGNK01002984.1:55389-85757 GCA_003297005.1 Symbiodinium sp. clade A Y106 | reverse complement strand
AAGAATATATACAATTCTTGTCGTTAAGCAAAAAAAGCAATACTTCACTGGATTATCTCGTAGACATCGTCTTTTGCATGTTGAATGATAGCATATGTAGGAATGCTGTATTAAGATATCAGACAATTATATTAGTTCTGCGGGTCTTAAGGGGGGGGTAGCATATATATATATATATATCAGCATCTGGCACGACAAGACCAGGAGCTGCTTCCGGAGACCTTCGAGAAGCTGGGTCAGGTGGCCGAGGAAGTAAAGTTTGGGTGTCGATGGATCTGGGGTCGAGGGACGTAGCGCTCAGGGGTCTCAGGCGTTTTGGGCTTAATGTTGAGTGGATTTACAGGGGTTCCGGGGTGGGGCATGATGAGATTAGGGGATTTAGCTTTGATTTTCCAGTTTCCTCGGCACACGCCACCTTAGCATGCTCAGGCCCTACGGCAACTTCTGACATGGCCGGTTGCGTTCCTCCCTGTGATCCTTACATTCGGAACCAGGCCCTCATGTGCTTGCTGGAAGTTACCCAGGCTGATGTCATTGCGCATCGTCTCGAGTAACCAAAAACTGTGCGAGAGTGTTTTGCACTCTGTTCTTTTGTTGTTTTTGCATGGCATGTGATGTGCCATTGAGCTGCGGCTTAAATTTTCGTGACCCCTTAACTTGCTTCATCTTCTCCGTTGAGGATAAAGAGGCGGAGATGGCCACGGCTTGGCGATTCGGGGCTTGGGGGCTTGCTCTCGGAGACACAAGTAATTGCACCCACTGGAACCTCAAGGTATCTGAAACTCTGAAGTTGATCCACTGGTTAGTCGATGCAGTATTTCGGCAGCTGCGTCAATTAACTTGTAGATTGCCTAAATGCCTAAATATGAACAAATTAATTTAACACTAGTAGTTGTCAGTAATTCAGTTAATAAGTTGACTAACTGGTCTATCAGGTAAACTTAGTGAGAATCTCAAGTAACCTAACAGATACACAGCCATTCAGGTACTTAGTGCCGTGCTAATGTGATTTATTCGTTACTCTTCTCATGACAAGTATCATATATACATTATGATATTATGTTTATAAGACAATATATACAGTATGTATATATATATATATTTGTATACTTATATCTGTATCTGTATGTGTACATACATGCTCCTGGCTTTAAGGCCGGCTCTGGCTCCAGAAGCTGGCGAGCCCTCAAGAAAAGGAGCGCCTGAACCTCGGACAGCCCCACCCTGGGCCGCATTGGTCCTATGACGATGCTGTTTGGTGTCTACTACATATAGTATATGTAAAATAAAATAAAACCAAAAAAAAATATATATATATATATATATATAGCAACAATATAATATACTGCCACTGGGAGTGCTACTGCTACTGCGGCTGACGACGACGAGTACTGTTATCAGTTCCAGTTGGGTTATTGGAAAATTGCTACTGTAAGTGCCGCTGCCATGACCAGCGGCATCATCGTCATCGCTGCCATCGTGATTCTTTTCGGTGAACTTGCGAGCTGTGATGATGCTGGTCATCATCACTCTGAGCATGATCGATGTCACTATTTGTTCTTTGATGGTTACCGTTGCTTGTAGTCTTGTCATTACGATCACCGCAACGGATCTGGACTCCCTTCGATAGTTGCGGTTATCCTGAAGCCTCACTTGCCGCTACACCACCCTGGTCCCTTGGTGGTGCGCGAGCATGTCCAAGTCAAGTCTTCATAACCTGTGTCAACACACACAGGCACATCTCTAAATCTGCCCATATGCGACAGTCCCAACTGGCGGCCCCATCTTTGCCCAGGTGGCGAGAGTGCCTTACTACGAGTGCTGGAGGTCGGGGGCATGCAGGGATAGGGCCAGTTAGGGTTTGGAGTAGTTTCTCCCCGAAATGCATCGGGCTGGGATTCAGTATCATGCCGTGCCAGATCTCCAGGATCCTAAGATTCCGGCCATGGGCTGTTCGGGATTCAGGGCTCAGGACTTCAGTCTTTAGTTGCCTAGGCTGCTCAAGATGCGTCTCTTGTTTGGGAATGTCACACAGACATGCTGTCGGACATGAAAAGGCAAGCCGAAGCTGGAGCAAACCACATCTAGCCCCTTTGACCGCAAAGCCCTAGACAAACGGCTGCATCAGGTGTGGAAAGACAAGTCGAAGCCTCGGCTAGTTGAGCCTGCTTTGCATCATCTCTTCGTAGTAACAGGCCTGCGGCTTAGGGTGTTGCAGTTTCGGCTCTTGCTTTTAGACTGAGGGCTTCTGGGGTTGTCGGCTTGTTGCGGCTCAAGGGTCACCTAATCCAAACTCACTGTGAGTCTTGCATTGTAGCCCCCATTGTCGGTGTTACGGGATTAGAAACAGGACGGGGTCTTGGTCTTCGCGTCTTTTCCCGACACCCTTCCACACACTTGCTGAAAGTGAAGAGCACCAGTACTCAGGGTAGTCCGATTAGACACTGGTCTGAAGTGGGTCACGGTGCTGACAAAGCCTTGAAAAAGAAAAGGAAAGGAATGGTGGTTCCCCGTTCCCGGCTCCCAGTCGGGTCTCCATGGACGCTGCGTGGTAGCGGCCTAGGCTCAGAGGATAGTTTCAAGTCATCCCCAGCATGCGTGTGCGGTGGTGATCGTCACAGCACTAAGTCACTAAGGCAAATCTTCCCGCCCCTCTTCACGAAGGGCCTCCTGTACCATGCCCAGATGACAGGGTCGTGGCGCCAAGCTGCCACCTGGACAAAACGCAGCCGGCGCGCAAATCCTATTCTAATTAGGGGCAGGAGTTGGTCGAGGGTGGCATGTTTCTCTGCGCTGCGCGTATTTCGAGCTCTCCATGTGTGGGCGCACAGTACAGCCTGCGTCAGGCCACAATCCCTTAAGCTGAGCAGTTCAAGAGGTGCCTTGCCCAAGCTCCGATCCTCGATGTCTCGGCCAAAGAGGCCTGGTCTTTGCTGGCAGGTGGAACGGTGCCAAGTGTGGTTCAAAGTTCAGAATTTGCAAAATGCGGATTCATTGAACAGCTTCGCCGCGATCCTCACTGAATGCATCAAGCAGCACACCCCTGCCCTCGTCCTTTTCACCGACATGGAGATAATTCCTAGCCCGAGAGTGGAGGCCAATGCGGAGCCGGACGAGCAGCTCAAGCAGAAGCTTGTGAGATGCTGGGCTGCCAGGGGATGATTCCTACTGTGGGGCTCGAGGGGCAAGGCCGAAGCTAAGTTGTGATGTTGTGTTCCCGCTCGAGGTTGCAAATCCACCTTTCACTTACGAAGGAGCTTTTTGTGGCCGACCCCCACACCACACATCCCATAACCCCCCAAGGCTTTCAGTTACCAACCAGTCTAATGAAACGAGCTTTGCAAGCACCGACAATAGTCCCAAATGCTCTCATTTCCAATCACAACCATAAGTCCAAAAGCAGTTCCAAGCCGAAGCCGCTCAAACGACTCAACCAGTCCATTCCCTCGGGAGGTCTGCAGCGCTTCAAAATAAAGCAAAGTCGCCAAGCCTATCTCACAAATACCTAGCCTAATCCAGTTCTGGCGTAAATGCTTCCCTGACCCTAGACCTCACTGGGAGGCTTTGGTGTTGGATTGTCTTTTGGGACTCTCTGTGGGTGTCATGGAGGTGCTTACGCTTTGGGAACTTTAGTTGGGATTGTTGTCTGGATGAAGGGAGATTATTTTTTCAGCCTGGCGTGCAATCCAGTCCAGCTACACTTGAAGATGCCCAATACCCGATGTTGACGCGCACTATGTGAAGCTGACCGAAGATCGCACAGGCTGCGTTGCCTTTCAACAGTCCCACACACCCAAAACATTAGAAAGCCCCGAACGCCTTTCCTGACAAGGATGGTTCTCGGGGCTCAACCAGGCACCGGGGAAGATCGTACATTACAGGGGCCGAGGGGCTTTCAGGTGCTTTCGCAGATTCCTGCAAATTTGGGTGGATGTTTGTTTACGGATGTAGCTTGGCCTATTGCAGATGTCGATACTGTAGTAGCTAGATACTACACACATATGCACGGCGCACACTGGTGAGCTCGACAGCTAGAGTGGCACACTCCGAGACTAAGGGTGGCTGGGGCGGAGGTTCCAGGCTTCCGATGGCCTTAAAACCTGGCGAACAGGTATCAGGGCTTGTCGCTCTACATGCGAAGCAGGGCTTCTTAACAAGATCGGCGGGCATACCGGTTTCGCCTGGGGATATTAATAACGCAACGTTAGTAACGTAACTATCGTGCCTTTTGTCATGCTGAGCCTTTTCGTAGGTCTCCCCCGCAGTTCTTCTTCGTTGTCTCGTCCGGTCGTTCCTCGGATCAGATGGCACCCTGACTGACAGGGCTCCCTGCCGTACGAGTGCCAGATGCCGCTTTCCTTGCATGTCAGATCATTTCAACCACGCCAAGCTTGACATTGGGCTTTCGGGTTTGGGATGGCTGTTTGGCCGCCACGAAGCGGCAAACCAAATGGGCTCAGATGACGAACGGCTGAGGGTCGGTTGGCCAAGCTGTAGAACCCGAATGCTTGACATCAACCTACAGCCCCAAGCCCCTGTGCCCACCGCTCACTGGTCTGAGCGTGACACAAGCATGCCACCCTCAACGCATGAGTTTCGGGGTCCCCCTAAGAAGAAAATATTTTGATCCAAGTCTACGAGACTTTGGGACACGCCACTGACACACCGCAGGGCCACTTGATGTCTCGGTACCGGCCTCACGTTTTGTCCCAAACCAGAGTGTGCGTGCATATGTGGCAGGAAGTTTAGAACTCATGCTTTTTGTAATCTATACCCTGAACCTTGTGTATATGTAACCGCACTCTTCCCTCCAAGCTGCCCGAAAGGCAGCCCGAAGTCTGTGGGCAGGACTGCGGTTTTCGGTGTTGGAGTTTAGGACTCCTGTTTTAGGGTTCTAACAATTTGTTTACTCCTTGAGCCCTCCCCTACCCTCTTATCAACACCTTTCCGAGAACACTAGAGCTTCAAGAAACGATTTCATGTCTGACTCCTTGTATCCGTAAGCCCCTAGCTGGCCCTGGCCCACTAAACTCTCCCCAATTCCTAAACTACTGTTTTTCCCACATTCCTAAACCCTCGTTGTATGCGCAAATCGGCACATTCCTGCAAGTGTTTCACCTCAACCGGCTAAGCCAAAACCTCGCCTGGCTTGTCCGAGTGTGAGCGCCAAACCCCCGAGAAATGGCTTGTGGTTCTGGTTGGATGGGTTGCTTGGTGGTCTAGGCAATTGCAGGAGAAGTGTTACCCTCGCCTTGTCGTGCAGCCTTGCCTACTTGTACGAGAGTGAGAGTCATATCGGATCGCTCAGGCGCGGTCTGGCAGGCCGCACGCCCGCGCGGCACCCTCGGAGAGCTCCCTGCGTCTGAGCGGGTCTCGTCGGTTTTGCGTTTGTTTATATTGATGTGGTAGTCGTGTTTTCTGATCAAAGGGCGTCAACATTGAGATAATGACGACCCGATAGCAAAGAGCAGCACCCCTATTGAAGTTACTAGGTTCTGCTCCTTCCTTTCCGTTGAATACCCACGCAAACTATACTCTGTTTGCGTGCTTGCTTTGGGCGCAGAACAGAACAACAGTTACAGGGCCTGACATGGAGGTGCTGGGGTTCAGGGTTTGCTGTTTCGGACGTTATCTAGTTTTTGTTGTGCAGTGATTGCGTTTCGAGCTCCGTGTGTCGGAGCGAAGGGGCGTAAGCCAGCAGTTGGCAGTGGATTCATTGCGCCGCAGGGTTCGTTTTCACGTCGCTCAGTTGAGGTACCTAGCACATTGATTATGAGCAGGCGATGCCTCCAACATGCCTCTGGAATGCAGAATGTCGGAATCGCAGATCTCTGCATGCTTTGTGCAACCGCTGGGGGGGCATTTGGTAGCCCAAGCCCACAAGATACAGATACTGGTTGGAGCAAGTTATACCGTTACAACGAAGAAGCAGCGCACGGAGCAGTAGTCCAGTGCTCCTTGTAAATCAGAAGTATTGTGAATCATCGACCTTGACGTTAGCTCAGGATCAACCCGAGTACTTGCCGAGCCCGACTTTGCGCTTTCGCCGCTCGCATGCGAGAACATGCGGCTCTCAAGTAGTAGTAGTCGTCGTCGTAGTAGCAGCAGCAGCAGTAGTAGTACTACTACTACTACTACTACTACTACTTCCACTTCCTATTAATAACCCCCCCTACTACTACTACTACTACTACTACTTCCACTTCCTATTAATAACCCCCCCTGTCGGATTGATTTCAGGTCCAGGCAAGTGAGATTGATTATTGAGGGGTCGGCCATTGTCGTACAGTAGTACAGTATTACAATGGTACAATTGTAGTACGGTAGTATAGTAGTACAGCAGTACAGTAGTACAACCTCTTTAAAGGCTTTCACGCCGGAGCATCTTGGCCTCTGTGACCCTCGCCTTAAGGGTCGGCTCCTACGGCTTGCTGTCCTTTTGAATCCAAAGCTTTCTTGATGAAGGGCTTGGCTTCCAAAGCTTGCTGTCCTTTTCCTGTCCTTTGCAGGCACCACCCCACGGCCCGCCCCGGGGGGAGTTTATACAAAAGGGGGGTTTACAGTTTCGAAGACCGGCTCTTGTTAGTACTCCATCAGGATGGATTGAGTTTTGGCTCCGGAATAACGAATTTTATTAAGGCATAGTTTCTCTTGCCTTCTAAATCTGCGGTTTCGGAGTCTCGTGGCTTTTGACTCCAAAGCTTTCTCAATCGAAGGGCTTGGCGTCTAAGCTAAAGCTTGCTGTACTTTTCCTTGTCTCTGCCGGCACGGGGGGAGTTTATAATAGAGGAGGGTTTACTCCATGATTGATTTTAATTTTTTTGCTCCGGGATTAGGGAATTTTATTAAAGAGGGCAGGGTTTCTCAGGCCTTCTGAATCTGCAATGCTGAAGCGGTCGCAGTACCTGCAGTTTCTCTCTCTCTGCAAGACTGCAGCGGTCGCAATAATGGCAGCCTCTCCCTCTGTCCTGCCTCTGAATCAAGCTTAGGTTTGAAACAACGCGATACTGTAAACTACCACAAACCAACATACAACAAAACCAAAACAATCCGCGGCTGAGGATTTGTAATTGAGGAGGGGTTTATAATTGCTTTCCGCGGGTAGGGTTTTGTAATTGAGGATGGGTTTGTTAATTTCAGGTCAACAGTACTACTCCCACCACCACTTGCTACTGCTACTGCTACTGCTGCTACTACTACTACTACTACTACGGCGACGACTACTACTACGACTAGTTGACTAGTACGACTAGTACGACTACTGCGACCGCTACTACCACTACTACTTGTTGACTAGTACGACTAGTACGACTACTGCGACCGCTACTACCACTACTACTTCAACGTCTTTTTCTATCACTACTACCACGACGACGACTACTACGACTACGACTACTACTATCACAGTCACTACTACTACTACTACTACTACTACTACTGCTACTGCTACTGCTACCACCACTTCTGCTATTACTACTGCCACTACTGCCGCTGCTGCTACTACTACTGCTACTGCTACTGCTACCGCTACTGCTACGGCTACTTCTACTACTACCACTACTACTACTACGACTACTACTACTACTACTGCTCCTACTCCTACTCCTACTCCTCCTACTCCTACCACGACGACGACGACGACTACTACTACTACTACTTCTACTACTACCACTACCACTACCACTACTACTACTACTGCTACTACCGCTGCTGCTACTGCCCCTCCTCCTCCTGCTGCTGCTGCGTGTGCTGCTACAGATCATTTTCCTTTTTTGGCCCTGTTCCTGCTGTAGTTTAGGACATTGTCGCTAATGTTTTAGGGTCACAGGCACCACTTCCTTTCGGTAGTGTAGCACAGGAGCGCTTTTGGCATCTCCACGTGGGTGCTGCCCGGGCTTCAGCACTTGTCTTGTAAGGGCCGAGGGCTGAAATTTTGCTTGTTGGGGCCGGAGGCGTAACATGGAGAGTGAGGGTGTTTTTTACTTGTTTCGGTTGCACCGCCTGCTGAAGAGGTCGTGTGTTAGCTCTTTGAAAGAGGTGATAAAATAAATAAATAAATATATATATATATATATAGGCGGAACATGGACATCGGAACACCAGACTGTCACAGAGCAAAAATGGCGGTTGCAATCCAAACGGCAACAGCAAGGGCCACTACAGTATTCATGGAGACACCCAACGGAGAATGGTTCAGTTCGCTGCGAGAGAACAGAATTGGGGCAGTCTCAATACAAAGGCACGAAGAGCAAGTCCGGGGAAGAAGATGACGATCGCAATGATCTGAGTCGAGGTCACAGCCTCAAACACCATCCACACTTGCAAAACCAAAAGCTAGATCAAAGCCGGTACCTGTGCGTGTACACTAAACCGTGGACGACTGTCGGCGGCGCGTGGCTCGGCACGGTCGAGTATTTTTATTTTGTTCGAACTTCAGCGTTCATGGTTTTCTTCTTCTTCAGTTCGGAAAACACAAACAAGCCGTCCATCTAAGCGCACATGTGGGTCAGCAGAAACTTGGCCAACGATGACAACTACGCAATGGCTTCTTCGCTCACCAAATCGGCCAAGCCCTCAGCCCTCCCTCATTCCTAGGACCTAAAACCGCAAGAAACTAGCTAAACACTCCAAGCGGTCTGCGGATGCGCCCGTTGCCTGCGCCGCCGCAGCAAGAGCCATGCGCGCCGAGCTCGCGGAGCGCGATCCGTGGCTCGATCAGCGACGAGATGAGGGCTGTCGGGCTGTCCTTAGGTCTTGCAAAGTATCGAGGCAGAGGAAACAAAAACGACTCCAAGCGCTTCACGTTTTGCCTTGCAGCCAGGTTGGTGGCTCGAGTTGCACGCGCAGAGAGGCAGCCACAGCAGGCCTCCGAGCCGAAGATGAAAATCAGTCGGAAGAGCCAGGCACAATGCTAATGATAGGAATGATACGCATCGTCATCATTCAGCATAACCATGAGGATAGACAGGGCGGTGATAATGGCACGTTGCAGTCGTAGTAGTGATGGTCGTGGTAGCGATAGTGGTGGTATGTGGTTGTGGTGCCAGTCGTCGTCATAGTAGCAGTAGTCGTCGTCCTCATGGTGGTAGTCGTAGTCGTCCGTTCTAGTAAGTAGCAGTACGAGAACTATAGTGCTGTTTGTTATGGGGGTACGCATGTGCATTATATGCATGTATGTATGTAAGGATGTGTGTATGTGTGTGTGTGTATGTACGTACGTACGTATGTATGTATGTATGCAAGTGTGCGTATGTACAGGTTGTATGTTATGTAGGTATGTAGGTGATTAATTATGTGTGTACGTATGTATGTGTATATATATAACATATATATAAGCCGACGTATTTGGACACTGTTGGTTTTGAGGGTGTCGGCCCTAAGGCGTTGCACGCCATAAAACCTAAAGACAGTGCGAAGTGTCCCGGCTAGCTGTTGCAGGATTAACGCCATCTCAGCAGCGAATCCTTTTTCTGCAACCATGTCGCTGGCGGATACACAGATTCAAATCCACAACCGCGTGCATGACACAACATCACAGACAGAGTCGACTGGGCCATGCACATCTCATTCAACAGTGACATGAGCCACACTTCTCGAAGCTTTAGTAAACCCAGACACCATGCAGCTGTCTTAAGCCCCAACGCAACAAGCCCTTCCTTCAGGTGTCCTGGCAGCGCAGCGCGGTTGCTCCTTGGTCCGAACCAGTTGCAAGGCATTTGTTTAGTATTGCTGCCCGCCATGCTGCTCTAAGTACGGAGCGCATGTTACGATGTTGCAACAATGGTGAAGACATAGGCCATATCCACGGGCCATGAGCATCATAGTGTGGCTTGGAGTCCGTGATGGTAGGACTCGGCTTAGCTGCAGTAGCAGATGGTCGCAGCACTGGTAGAGGTAGGAGTGAAAGCAGGTGTTGCGGTAGCGACACGGGCCAGCAAGGTCACGCAGAGGTGTCATGACTTTCTGATCCTAGTAGCTTCCGAGGAGCCTTGATCCGACATTCGAATGTTGGGTGTTTCAGCATGTACCCCTGACGGGCAACAGTTCTGCCATTGTGTTGCTTTCGACATGCTTGGCCTGCCATACCTTCATCCCAAACCAAACCCAAGATTGGAGGATCTGAGTATTGCAGTACGCAATAGTACACATTTTCCTGTAAACTCGAACAGCCCTGCCTAGTGATTCGCGCAGCAAAGCACTGTATCTGCAACTATGTGATGCTGAATATTTATGTGTACATACACACCTAGTTTAGATATTAGAAAAGATGAAAAGATGATAGTCAGTCTAGGGTTTTCCCAGCGGGTTCACTAGCAGGTGTTGTTTTGACTCGGTTTTGCCGGCCTTTCTGGTTTTTTGGTTCGTGGAACGAGAGGGTTGTTTCCGGTGTTTTCAAGTTCAGGGACGGGCATCTCCTGAAACTGAATGGGAATTCACATCCGGGAAGAAACGAAGCAAGAAAGAAGCGTCACATGGTGGAATCGCTCGAACCTGCACGCGGGCCGCGTTTTCAGGCATGCTCTTACTCAGTGCGAGGTGCAGCCCTTTGTCGCTAAAGCGATGTCTTGAGATTCCGACCCCTCGCCAAGTCCCCCAACTCAAGCAAGGATGCACAAAGAGACAAGTACCACAACACACAAGACGCACAAAAAGAAGCGTTGTGCAATGATGCGAATCATGCTCATGCGTGCAGGATGCACCCAGCCAAACAATCGCTGTGAAATCAGAATTCAGGTGAGTTTTGTTTTGCTGAGCCTCTAAATTGAGGTACTCGAAACATGCAGAGCAAACTACGACTCGAAAGTGAGCCCAGGTGAGCTATGGTGTTCTTTGGAAGCTACCGCATACCTTATTGCTGGTAGAGTTAGAGGACAATGATAGTAAAACGAAGCCGAGAAAGCACAGGCTGAAAAAGAAGGCCGGACATGGACCACCCCCCCTCCCCAGCCCCAAAAAAACAAAGAGGCAACCCTTAAAAAAACGCATCCCAGAAACAGTGCAAAAATGCGCTATGCATTCCTGCGCCGTTTGAGTGAGGGAAGCAAGCAAAACAGACACATCGAGCAATCATTTTCAGGCAACTGTGAAATCTGCCGAATCCGTCGTGCAGGCCACGTTTTCGTGCAAGGCATACATGCAGCTTCAACTTCGTGGCCCCAGAAATCGCCCCGAAGACTATGTAAAATCGTCCCTGTCCCCGAACCCGCTTGCAGGGTTTTAGCCCTACACCGAGGCCCTTAGCCTGGCATTCCTCCTGCTCTCCGGGGTGTTCCTCCTTCCGGCGCCTCCCCTTCAAAGGCCGCAAGGGGCCTGAGGCTCTAAGTCTCAGTTGAGGTTTCTGGCTTTAGCGGTTTTGAACTATAGGGTTTAGTGAATTAGGATGTCAGGAGCCGAGATCCACTCGACGAGAGACAGGGTTTGTGTGCTGGCCAGCGGATGAACGAAGAGCACTCTTGCGTTGGCTCACATGCGAGGCTTCTTTGGAACAGCAGTCCTCTCGTCACTAGCGGCCTATCGCAGAGAGGGTTCTGGACTGGAGTTGTCGGTACGAGTTTCCTCTCTGAGGCGGTTACATGCTTTGGGAGTTGACGGGCTCTCATGTTCGATAGTAAGCCTTAGTAAGCATTTTCGGGGTTTGGTGCCTGAGGGGTTTAATAAGGATGCTAGAAATTCCGAAATCCTAGAAATGACGGGCTCATGAATTCGTGACTTTGGAGTTTCCGACGCTTGATGTCCCCCGTGCTGAATGGAATAAAAGCTTTAAACATCTCTTGAGACCTCACTACTGAAAGATCCCTGGCCAAGGGGTTAGGACATTTCTGTTGAGCTTGGGATGCAGGGCGGCTTTGAAGGCCAAGGGTGCGAGGATGAGATCTGGAATGGGCTTGAGATGTTTACCAAGGCGTCGTCCCGTCCTGACTTGCGGCAGGCATAGTGCTTCAACAGAAGCTTTTGTGCGTCAGGCTTCAAGTTAATACTGGCAACAACATGACGGTGCTACAACATTAACCAGAAACCACACCACGGAGTTTGCAGGAGCTCTTGGCAATCGGCGGGCATTCACTCTACAGGGCCTGCGTCGAAAGCGATTGACGTTCAGGCTCCAGGGTTTCGGCTTTAAGTTCCATGCTTCTGTGAACTTTGGAGTTGCTGTATTTGTGCTGCGCACATTGAGCTGCAACGGGTTGTGGTTTTGTGTAGTAAGCCTGGGTTTGCAGAGCAACTCAAATTATGCATGCCACGTGCAGGTGGAAGTGCTGGCCACCCTGCCGGTTGCATCCCTGCCGGGACCACCAGGCGGGATTTCGCGTGATCTGCAAGGGCCTCCGCCTGGACCTCCAGGAGGGCCTCCAGGTCCACCAGGAGGACCCACAACACCTGCGCCAGGGACTACTACAACAGCAGGACCACCAGGACCTACATCAACTCCTCCACCAGGAGGACCCGGCGGACCACCGGCGGGACCACCGGGGGGACCACCAGGGGGACCACCAGGAGGAGGCAACCCAGTTCCGGGCTGTCCAGCACAGTGCGGCCAGACCTTTGCTTGCGTCGTCTCGACTCCGACGCCTCTCTCAAACAGACACTGTAGAATCAATCTTGTCGCGCCCGTTGCTTGTGCAATGGTGGGATGGTGATCCTCAGCCAAGGATAACCAAGGCGGACACCAGCGCACGCCCGCAATGGACGAACGGTGCGATGATAGCGCCGGCAGGAGGATTGCTCCTCGCATTGATTCTTACCTTATACAAGATGTCCAACACTGTGGACAGAGGCATCCTGAGACAGTACAGCACGTCTTTGACCCGACAGCGACAAGTCAGTAGAGTTTTCTGCAAAAGAACTGTTTGAGGACCCGCCGTATGGGTACATACTTGCGGCCATAGGCTTAACTTAAAGCCGACAATGCATGTTCGCAGCCTTTGCCACACGAGGTAACAGTTACGGGTGTGCGAGAACTCTATGGCAAGCCAGTTTTGCCTCGGAGACCCAAACGCTCTCAATGTTTCCATAGCAGTCGTATTCATCACAAGAAGGCGACGAAGACATTAATACAAATCATAGCGCCGGCACATCTTGGCCGCTGCCCACTTATCAGATTTCCACAGAGCTTTATGCTTCAGTACATAGACTGCCCAAGCTTGACGGGCCATCCCCAGATGCAAGTGTCCGTACTTGGAAAGCTATGCTGCGTGTGTGTGTGTGTGTTTGTGTGTGTGTGTATGTTCGGTCTGCTGAGTGCTAGGAATCGTGTGCGACCCCAAGCGCTAGCTGCAAATAGCTGCAGCTCTGCAGTATCGGACCCTAAGACCCTAGGGATTCCCAGGCCGTCGATCAACATCGCCGCCCTGAATCTGCGTGGACTCGAGGACCGTACATGGGACGTGGCCTAGCCTGCACAATAGAAACCAACATGCGTGACTTTTCACACGCGAAAGTTTGTTGTGGGTCTGCGCACGCACACCGGCTTCAACCGAAGCCCCAGCAACATGCGTTTTTTACATACTCGGCTTCGGATGTGCAGCCTTGCACTTCAGCCATCAGATCCGCATGCTGAGGCGACGCGCATTGTATGTGTCACACAGTGGCCTGGAGCGCTTGGAGACTCATCGCAATAAATCAACAGAGTGGAGTCATAAATACCAGTACCGAGAAAATTAGAGAAACGCCTCGGAGTATAAAGCCCATCAGATTGACCAAGCGTCGCCTCTGCATATGCGAGTACAGAATGGCTTGGTATCCAAAGCAGACCCCTCGCGCGTTTTTCAAGAAAAAGTTTCCATGCAGCTTCAGATGAACATCGAGGTCGAATGGACTTCTGTGCTCTTCAAGCCAACAGCCGATGCCTCAGTGGCTGCCGTAAATCCTGAATTAATGGTTGCCTGCGGCTGAATTTGTAATTGCCTTGATTGTATACGGTCTCCGATTGAACGGAATTTTGCTGAAAGAGTACTGGGTAACTGTGCCATCGATTTTGCGGTGGTACCGCTTGTCAATGGACCTCGGAATTTTCTGGAACGTGGGCCCTGTATGCTTAGCAATGCAGGAGGCAAAGAAAGAGCTTCCTCGACACTGCGCTACACCCCGCAAGGGCGAGCCCTCTGGAACCCGAATGTAAGCACAATTCCAAATTATTGCGAAAGTTTAACCACGATGTTTTGAGACATGATTGCCAGTAGTTATTGTGATACGATGCATTACTGCAGGTTTTATGTAAGTGTCTCTGCCAGGCGGTTGCAACTAAGCCTGTACCTGCAAGGCTGGAGGAGGGAACACCCCTTGCCTTAGACTACATGTTGGCTTGAACGGCGCCGCGAGCACTCTTCCCGTACGGCTGGAGCGCACAGCTTTGCATGGCTAACTTGACAGCTCTGCGACGAAGACGAGCAGCACTGCACGAGCCTCCTTCTATGACGACCCTGAATCTGTGCCGGGGACTCCTATTGTTCTAAACAGTCTTCCTTGAATCTGCTCCTAGACCTTGGGCTACCGGATTGCGGTGGGCACTCCCTTCGATACCGGCCCCCCGGCAAGAGCAAAGGGCCGGTTTTGAGTAGAGAAGCTGCCTGAGTAGCCTTCATAGCGATTTGGGGGTTTCCGAAAATAGGGGACCTTAATGTAGTACCGCAAATAGTAGGATCCTTATTATAAGGATCCCAGAATAAGGTGCCCACAATTTCGGAAACTCCCGTTTGGGGAGGAGGTCTAGGGTGAGTGGCATCTGCGAGCTCTCCCGGCCAATTTTGGGAGATGGGTACTTAGGTTTGTACGGCTTTCCCTACTGAGAGGACCTAGTAAGTAGGGTTGCCCGTACCTCTAATTGGGGCCGTAAATAGTTGATAATTCTTGTGACCTGACTTATCAGCCGACTTACTGAGTCACCCGATCATCCAAAAGAAGCGGGAGCTCATTTAACCAAGCCCGCTTAGGCATTGGGCTCTTTCTTCCGTAGATTTTGGGAAGGCCCAATTTCCGGTAGAGCATCAAGTTGAGGCGTGCGCAAGGTTTAGGATTTAATCCGGGTTCAGGGACCGGTGCGGTTCAGGGCGTGGTCCGAGTCAGGACCCAACCTCTCCAAACCTAAACCTTTGCGGTTGGTATATCTTCTGTATTGGGGCCGATTGTTATTACTAGCCTCCCTACCTGGAGTGTCCGAGTGTGAGCGCAGAAACCTTTGCGGCACAGATCTTGCGTATTGACAGATCTCATTGGGGATATGGCAACCCTAGTTTCGTAGGTTGTTGATTCTACTGGAGTGTTTTGGTTTGCCGACTTTCCCTAACCGAATCAGTTTCACTTCTCATCAGACGTCGAAGCACATGCCTCGCCTCGTCCTTTAATCGAAACCCTTGCGGCAGGACCACAAAAACAGGCTCCATGAACCCTAAAGGCCCTAAAAGGCCCCAAAAGGCCCTAAAAGGCCCTAAATCCTACTAGACTCCGGTGCACCCGAAATCTGAGCATGAAGTGTCTTTGACTCTCGGAAACCAAGGACCGGGCCTGATCTTTCCCAGCAACACAACGCTGACACATCGGTGCCTGGCGTGAATCACCGTACATCCGGAAGGGAGGGGATTCGTAAGCTGGTTTTGCTACTGTAGCTGGTGCTGTTGGTGAGCTTTGTTGTTGTTCCTGTTCTTGTTCGTGCCAGGTTGTTCATGGTGTCTTACTCTTGGCTGCCACTTCGACTTTCTCACTTGGCCCCGTTATTTGTTATTTGCTGATGAGGTTCTTCTTGCAGTTGAAATCTTACCAACGTTTGCTTGTGCTTCACGCTGTGGGTGACTCTTCCTCTTGGGTTCGATTCACGGCAATGCGTGACGCTTACTTAGTTCTTAGCCTGCATGCTTCACCGAGAGCTTCTATGGTCATAGTCATGGAAAATCTTTGTCCACATGCTTCGTGTTTCTGCCTGCAGACGTTTTTCTAAAGGCCCGCCGGTCGTTTGCAAGGACAAACACAGCCACAGAAATCTTGAAAACACTGCGGCTTGCAGAGGTACTTGCAGCAACTACTTGGTGACAATGCGGTAAAAGACCTAAGATATATCGTGTTTTCGGCAGGTGCATGTGAAAGATTCGGGTGCAGTCCGGGTTGAAGACTTATGACTCCCAGCCAGCAAGCTCAGAGCGTCGCGCAATCAAGAAGTTCTGGAGCCCGGAGGTTCAAAGGGAACAGAAGTTCACTGTTCCAACTTCGCGACGGGCCTGCCGCTGGGATCAGAAGTAGGGGTTCTTCTTAAGCCAGGGTTTGGGTGTAAGCATGCAGGCAGGCATTCATGCAGAAATAATGTGTCCCTGTGGTTGCACGGGACATGAAGACAGTCCTGAAGTTCCGCCCGGAGATTCAGAAGTTCTGGCTGGTCCCTGCTGCGGTTCTCATCTTTGGGTAATCCCCATCACGTAGGCTACCTGCCGAAGGCATGAGCAACATTGAGCTAGGCGGACGTTTGTGCAGGTGCCATGCGACAGTCGCTGCAGGAAAGGTTTCTGCTGTTCTCATGGCGCAAGTAGTGTGGCCCCATGTCCCCTCAGCTTGCTCAGCCGATTGAGCGACTTGATGTCACTTTCGAGGGGCCGGCGACGAACACCAGCATCCAGATCCGCCTGACCACCTTCTTTCAAGACACCCTGACGGTCTTTGAGATGGGGTGCCTTTGAGGCAATCGCCGAAGCTAGAAGAATTGCCAGTGTTGGGTCGCTGACCAACCGGAAACCTCACATCGCAGGCTCAGCAACCCTGAGCCATTCAGCCAAAGAAGAGCTCTCCTCCCCTAATATTGAAGCGGATCCCTTTGTGGACCTCCGGTTTCGCCAACTCCAACTTCTCACGGTGCAAAGAGCCACTACAACTCTGTCGGTATCGTTCAATGGCGATAACAATGAGACAGGCAGATATCACAGTGCTGCATTCAAAGGCAGGTTACGGCAGACCGATATATGCCTCGCTTTAGATCACGGCAGGTCATCATAATCACAAGCTTCAATAACACCCCTCACCCCCCGAACAAGAGAGAGAGAGAGAGATAGAGCAACGGGGGGGCCTTATGGCCGAGGGGCGTCAGACACCCCTCATGCCCCGGAGAAGAAGAGAGATAGAGACTCGCCCCGTAAGCCTGGGAGAAGAAGAAGAAGAGGGAGAGAGCAGGGGCCTCAGTGAACTTTCCCCTAGAGTGTTGCATAACCCTACCCTCGTGCTTGCCCCCCACACCAAAGGCTCCGCAGTCATCACAGCACACCTCCACGGCAGTCAGGGACCCCTCAATGTGTGTGTGACTGTTTCCCCGTACGGTACCTCTAACCTCTGCCCCCTGCTTCCTCACCCTAGGGGACCCGCTGCCGGCAATACACACACAACCACCAACCACCAAAAAAGGTAGGGCAGCTGCACACAGCAACTGAACCGGGACCCAACACTGTGGACTAACTAAGGAGCTTTCATGCCTGCTTGTACCTTTCTGTTTGCCTCCCATGGTGCCGGTCAGAGCCTCGCTCCCGAGAAACTTTGCCAAAACGGCAACACAGAACGAGTGGGACCCAGTAATGGCGTTGTCAACCAGGTGGGCAACTAGACGGTTCTGTTTGAGGGCATGGTGAGCAGTCGAAACTTACGGGGGACACTGTGATGCAAGGGGCACGCCAACACTGGGTAACCCACAATACGTCTCACACCGACACAGACCAAAGACACCAGCGTAGCGCTTGAGCGCAGCGGTACGGGGACCACTCGTGCCTCATACGCTGTGCAAGCAAGCAAGCAAGAGAGAGAGAGAGAGAGAGCGAGCCTTGGAGAAGAAGAGAGAGACCTGCTGATTGGCTCTTGTATTAATGCCCGAACTTGCTTTCCAGTCTTGGAACAAACACCTGTCTTTTCACTCTCGCTTTTCACTCCCCTGAGCCCGTAACATCACGGGTGGGCTCATGGACTTGACCGTCCCCTTGGGGGGGAGTGAGAGACAAAGGCAGGGAGGACTTAGGGGACTGCAAGCCCTCCTCCAACGGTTGCCATAGGGGCGCGGGGATGAGGCCAAGTAGGAAGGGGGGGGCTTGCACCACAAAAACACGGAGCAAACCACGTCGTTCAGTACAGCAGTCATTGGGGCCCCCAATGCCAGCCACTCAATACGTCGGGCGGTTGGGCGGGCCGAAGGCCTGAGGGTCGCACCGCGACGCCTGCGCCCGGCAGAAAGACAGAGAGAGAGAGAGAGAGCAAGACAGACCGCACGCGCGCGCGGTGTAGGGGGTCAAACCCCTACACCCTCGCCCTGGCGAAAGAAAACAGGGAGACAGACCGAAGGGAGGAGCGTGTAGCATGCCGATCGATATCGAAACCCATGCCACCTTCGCCTTTACTTCCTTGTTTCTGCTGCTGTTACCTCAGCCGGCCGAGATCAGGCAGAGTCTCCCAGAGCGCTCGAGCAAGGTTTCAGAAGCAGGCAGGTAGGTCAGGCAGTGCTGCGCAGTAAAGGCTTTGGTTTGATTCTGTGAGGTGTTTGGGATGGGGTGAGACACGCTGCAGATTACAAAGATTCAATGTTTGTTTTCTCGTTCTGCAGCCATCCTCTGTGCAAGTGGCACCGAGCCAAACCTCCTGGCTGCGCGTGGACGCGCGAGGGGTGGGGTGGCCTGCGGAAGGCTTTGCTTGAGGCCCTGTAAGAAGAAGCAGAGACAGGCAGAGGGCTGCCAAAGCCTAGGTCCCTGGACCCGACGTTTCAGCTCAAGATCGCAGGGCACTCGGAAGTGTTGTTCGTCTTTGGTTGCCCGCAACGGGGTTTCGGATTTGAAGGGACTCGCCGTTACAAGGTTAAGAGGATTTCGGGCTATGGGCTGCAAAAGTACGGTTGGGTTGTTTCGGAAGCACCCCCTGATTAGTCGAGTTGTGATTGTGCCTGTCAGTTGCAGATGGTTACATTTTGGATCTGCCGCTTGCCATCACAAGTCTTGTCGTGCAACTCATTGCGTGCATACCGCTTGCAATACTTGCAGGGTTGTCGGCAAGTACGGTTCAAACAGAGAGTAGTAGCAATAGTAGCAACAGCAGTGGCAGCACGCGTCCGTAAGCAAGTCGTCGTCACAGCCATCGAACTCAAGGTGATAGCAAACCCTGATGGAAACGACATGCTGTTGATGCGACCGTCTTCGTAGCAAGAAGCTGCAAGACTCCAAACCCGAGGGTCATCAACCAGGGCGTGCCTCATTTTGTTCCCCCAAACTGTAGCAGCCCCCGAGTCAGAACTCCGAACTAAAGCACGTAAAATCACCAAAGAGAGAAGCACTGCTGCAGCAGACGTCCGCTATTTCCCCATGTCTTTGACTAAAAGATTCGCACGCGTTGCCATTAACAAAAGGAGCCGTGACCCCAAATGCCCAAATGAGCATCCTGTCAGTTGGGAGCCTCGGATCCATTGCCGGCACTACCTCCGGCGGAAAGCATCAGCGAAGCTGGGCACATCTGCTGGAGGGCCGTGGTTGTAGGGTGGGGTGTTAGGAGGGCCTTCGCGCTTGAACATGGACAGTATGACTGTGAACATGGACAACTGAACGATACGACCAGTCATGGACTTAGGGGTAGTCATAAAGATTTTGGGAAAGGCGTTAGCAATAAGGCCAACAAGAGCGAACCATGCTGATAGGTCTTGCCAATAGTGCTATAGCAGCACGCAAGGCGGAGGGAGTGTCCAACAATACAGCTGTTTGTGATCGGGAGCATAGCAGTAATCGATGCAAAGCTTGGGTTACTTCTTCGGGCCTGGTTAGGGTTCCGGGGGTTGTGTTGAAGGGTTCAAGGTTTTAGGTGTCGGGCTTACCCCGACCATTGCGCGAGAGAAGACCAGTAAGATAGGGCATCAGTTTAAACACCTGCATCGGGAAGAGTTGCCCAGGAAACCTTCACATGCAACGATGGATGCCAAATCCCAGAGGCGGCTGGGTTTCGCGCCTGCAGGGCTTGCTAAACTCCGGTCGTTAACTCCGGTTGTTAACTTTCAAGTCTGAAACTTCGGCAACAGAGGAGTTATCCTGTTTGTTCTTTCATACTTTTAATTTGAACTAGGAGCTTCTTGGTTGTGCTAGCATCGGGAGTCACCATTTGATCCCCGCCAAAGGCCAATTGTTGCAAAACGCTTGGCTAATGACAAAGGGCTTCGGCTCACGGCAGCTTTGGCTCCTGTCGGCTTGGATCTGCACCTCGCAGGTCTACGTGAACGATTCATTTTGTGGCCGGGCTGCAGAATGCCGGGTAAAGCCAATCCCTTGTCAAGATGGTTCCTTGTGATGTTGCTTGCATCCTCTCCCTGGGTTTGCCTTGCGTGAGATCGCTCTCACGGCTCCCTGTGACTAAGGCGACTGCCCCCAAGAATGCGAAGACGAGGCATTCTGGACCTGTGAGTGGCCTGTCTGTCATGGGCACGGAATGGTGCGAAGTGCTTTCGTCTTAATGACGAGGTCCTGATTTCTAGGGTGGTGTGGGACGATTGCAAGACTAAGTGGCACGTGACACGCGTGCATGCAGCGAATGCTCCTGACCGCCTTTCTGACGTGAGGATTGGGTGTTGAGGGAAGGGGTGGCCTGAGAGAAAGATGGAGCAATTGTGTTGGTGGCCATATTTGGATTGAGTCAGATGTTACAGCTACCAATAGTTTCATGTGCGGATACATACATACATACATACATACATATATATATATATACTTATTTACTTATTTATTATAATATAGTATAAGACATATAATATAATATATTATATTATATACATTATATATATATATATGTGTATATATGTGTGTATATATACATACATCTGCTCGACTTGTAGCTGCGAGCATTGCCCAGGCAGTGCATCGTCGATGCCGAGGAGCTCGGGATGGGTCTGGGCGTGGCCACCGTGGCCTTCGCTGTGGGAGTGCCTTGGCATTTCATGTGCCAGACCCAGAGGGTCCACATATGCTACCATTATGGTCCCAAAAGACCATCCTTATTATGGTTTGGGGGGCCTAGCTCCATAATAGTAGTATATATGGACCCTCTTGGAGAGTCTTGCACAAAAAGAAAGGGAACATGATGACGGTGATGATCCTGATGTTATCAGCAATGGCAATCGTTTTCAAGGCCGTGCCGACTGCTTGGCGACCCTGGAGAGCACAAGGACCAGAACCGAGAACCGATAACTATGGTAAGCAACCAGTAATGAGACGCGAGCCCAAGTTTTCATCCCCAGCAGCTGTGTTTCACTATGACTGTGTCTAAGCGATCCCACGCACATTGAGAACCGGTTGATAGCCGAAGGTCCGTAACGAGGCAAAGGCAGAGGCTTGCATTTACACGGTGAGTACTTCAATGAACTCATGCGCTTACCTGCACTCTGCCAAAGACCATTTCAAACTAAGCTTGGTGGTGGCCTTCCACCGGTTGCGGGTGCCGGCGCAGCTGCTGGCGGCGGCGCGGCTGCCGGTGCAGCGGCCGGCGGTGCAGGCGGTGCAGCAGGTGGTGCCGGAGGCAAGCCTAGACTAGAGGTCATGTTACCCCGCAGGCGAATCGTGCCATTTCTAGAATTACCATGAAGGGAAGCTCAGCCGACCTTGAGCTGTGAAATTGTGAGTTGTGGCGGCTTGAGGGGCAGGGGCAGCTCACTGTTTCATGAGGGGCCTGAAGGGCTGAGCCTCATGCGTTGCCTCGTGCTGCTACCCTCTGGATGCAAGGGCGGAGAGAGAAAACTCACAGCGAACCAGAAAACTGGGGGGCCCTGGTGGCCGGTGGACCTAACTCGTCCCCTAAGCCCTGCGGAAGAACAGAGAGAGAGAGAGAGAATGTAATGTTGGACGGGGTAGTGCAAACCGCACGGGGCCCGTAGGATTGCTCTTGCCTCACACCCCAAGCAAAGCAGAGAGAGAGAGAGAGAGAGCCGATACAGCCGGGCCCTCCTGGGAAATAATTCCAGGGGGAAGCCGGTCCCGCCAAGAGTCGCGGGTGTGCAGACCGCACGGGGTAGGGGCTTGGATGCTGCCCCTGCCTCCCACCCGGAAGAGAGAGAGAGAGAGAGAGCCGATGCCACTGAGACTTGTAAGCATCGAGGGGAAACTTGCAAAAAGCAGAGGTAAACAATGTTCCAAGTCTAATCCTTCCTCTATATTCTTCTGCATCGAAGCCTGTACCTTTTCACAAGACGGACGTGGGACAGTGGGGGGGAATAATGTACCTTGAGAGTGTACGTACATCCTTGTTCCATTATAGTATTCTATATGGCTTTAGCTAATGGATGTCCTGCACTCGTTCGTCACTCCCCTAAACCCGATAAATCTTATCAGGTGGGCTTATAAGCCCGGGGACCTTGACCGGTCCCTACGCCTGGGGGAGACAGAGAGAGAGAGAGAGAGAGAGCGAGAGAGCGAGCGAGCGAGCGAGCGAGAGAGACAGACAGACAGACAGACAGACAGACATTTTGGCTTTGACGCTTTGCGTAGTCTGTGCTACAGTGATCATAGCCCGGCAGTTGCGTGACTATGTCACATCAGACAGACAGACAGACAAACAGACTGACTGAAGCCTGCATAACCTAAACCTTCAATGCAGGAGGCAAAATAACCTCAAGCCCTCCGCCAGATCTCGGCCGTGGATAGATTAGCGAGGGAAGGTCGACGTGGTCATGTTCGCTATGTACATTTCATGGTGCTGTTGCTCATGCAGATGACATCCCCGCATGTGTAGCTTACTTGCGAAATTGCTTGCATGCTTTCCTGCATGTGCAGTTAACGGCTGCAGGTGCAGCTGGTGGTGCTAGTGGAGGTGCTTCAGGAGGCGCTGGTGGAGGTGCTGGTGGAGCTGGTGGAACGGCTGGCGGTGGCTCTGGGGGCTTTGGCAGCGCAGGTGCTGCAGGTGCTGCCTCAACAGCTGCAGCTGCCTTCGTCTCCTCCGGAGATCTTACGATTGAAGCTCCACAGCAGGTGATGGAATCGGGACAGTTCACGTCCGCCGTGCAGAGAGCGATCGCACGCCTGGCGGGTGCAAACGTTGCGGCAGCCGCAGTCGAACTGATAATTGGCTGCCTGGCGGGGCGACGGCTGATTGTCTCGAGAACGATCGATGTCTGTTTTGAGATCCAGTCTGATAACCGTGACGTTAGCGAGGAGATTTGCAGACGGCTAAGCTACGTCCAACGACAGGATGTGCAGCGTGTCATTGCATTTGAGCTCTTGGGCTCCAGCATCAGTCCTGATGAAGTTCGCGTTGTCTATTACCGGGCAAATCGGAATCCACAAGCGCCGACAAATCCAAATGCTGGACCAATTGCGAATCCCTACCAGCCTGGTGGAGGGGCCATCAACCTCGGCTGAGTAATCTTGATCGTTTTGGCCTTGTTTCCTGCCTAGTTCCAAAGAGTCCTATGCAGGGGCGGCAAAAAAGTGTCCAGGACTGCCGCAAACCCCCCCAAGACACCCTGAACCCCATTTAAATTTATTTAAACCCCACACAGATGTTTCACAGAACCGCACGTGTCGAAAGCATCCGCGCAGTTCGCAGACCCAGGGCTCGGTCGGCGCTTGCAACGCGACCCTCGAAAAATTGGCTTCCACAGGGGTCGGAGCCGCTGTAAGTGATTGGGATGGGCAGGATCGTCAAGGAGCAGATGAATGTGGCATCAGGTCTTCTTCATGTAGCCGTATGCGGGGTTGGGGAAGAAGGCTGAAGGATCCAAGAACCCCAGATCTTCCACATAACTTCTGGCTTTACGAGGCTGTTCGTTTTGGGGGCCTACGCGCGGCTCCACAATTGAATGGACAGCCTGGTGCCCGGTCGGGGGCGGAAGAGAGGCTTAGTGGCTTAGTTGGATCCTTTGCACAGTGTTGCGTGTGAGTGAGCACGTGTGCCGACATGTGTTCGTGGTTCCGCCGTGCAAAAAGCTGCCAGGGGCCTCTTCCGCACTAGAGTAGTGATGCAAGGTTTCTGGTCGGGTCTCGGGTTTTGAAGTATATTCTTCGGGGAGAGGGCAACATTTGCAGGCGTGGCATCTTGGAGCTGTGGGCGTGGGACCCAGCTGGGCTGAAGAAGGGGAAGCGTGAAATGAATCCTTTGCAATGCCTGCCTTTCCGCACACCTCATCCGAAACCTGTCAGGCTTTGTGGAATCTGTTCTTGTTTCCGTAAGAGCATACTTTGACTTCTGTCCCTGTGCGCGAGCCGAAGCATCTTGGCACGGCTGTAAGGATCCCTCTTCCCGCCGGTGGAAGGTGCATTGTCTGCACACTATGGGTCCAACGGTGTTGCGCGTGCGCCACTGGCACCAACGTGCCAACGATTGCTCTGAAGGTCGTTTCTGACCCATGGACACTTTCAAGCCCTGAAGCCAGAGCCCAACAAAACGAGCAGAGTACGTACCAAGCTGAAATCACATTCCACGCCCCCCCTGCGCGACGAAGTGTTGCGATGGTTGGGGTTTGCTTTTGGCAACCACATCAAATCGGGCCCCTGCTGCTTTGAAGCAGGTGCGGCTGATATCCACAGGCGAGATCAAGCCAAGGGCTCAGTTGCTGGAGGAGTTAGGCTTTGGGGCGCGGTTCAGGGTTTCTAGTTACTAGTTCCTTGCTTCTATTGGCTAATGCTGCTGCTGCTTGCCACCGCTACGTACCACTGTTGCTGCGGTACTTGCGCTAGTGCTGGTGCAAGCGCATGATCAAGCTGACTTGTCACGGTAGTGCTCATTGTGTTGGCCACGGCGACAGTCATGCAAACGGTGATGGCAACGGACGGCTGGTCATGTTTGTGGGCAAAATTGGCCACCACCATTGCGAGCATCGTCGTAACTATATCTTCGATCCTGCTGTGTTTTAAGCGGAGGTCCGTGAAGCCCGAAAACCTCTCCATGGAGGAGGAGAATGTGGCGAGCAGAGGCTACTGGCAGGGCTCAAGGGTCTTGGGCTGCGCTTGCACGGGTCGTAGCACCCCACCGGGTCTAAAGTATAAGTGTTTTCACGCGCGCTGTCCACGGTTTGAAGTCGAGATCAGCATAGCACTGACGGGCAGCTTGTTAGACGGGGGCTAGATCTTAGGCGACCAGCTGGAGAAAAAGGCTTCTTGTGTCGCCAGGACCGAGCACAAACGGTACCGCACGGGTCCCAGGCTCAGACGATGCCGGCATCGATCAACCTCGGCATGGAAGAAGTTCAAGAGCAGACGATGTCCGCTCTAACCTTCTAGAATCCAGAGCCTCCAGAGTTTTTGGGGAGGATGTTCCATGGGAGAGTTTGGCTTGAAGCCCTGACAACGGACGAATCATTTCTAGAAGTGCTGTCTGCAACATACAGCTAAGACACCGATGGTGGTTCAATAAGTCCACATCTCCGCAAATCTTTCGTGTGCATACGGCTCAGAGCAGGTGATTTATGAGACCTGGTGCCTGCACCAGAAACGGACATAGTTCCTGCACAAGCTCAGGTCCGAGCAAGTGAGCTGGCCAAGCCCTCTTTCGAGCAGTGTTATGCTGCTATACTAGATTTGAGAAAACCAGAAGGTAATAACTGCTGACGGAGCATGAGTCGGCATGGAGTCTCAGTCGTTGCTGGGGCCATTGCTGGAGCTCGACGAAGGCATCGGCGCCGTGAGTCCGTGAGGGCATGGAACCGTACACACCATCGAATCACTTGTTGCAGTGCTAGCAGAAAACTGACTGAAGCTTCGTGATGGAAGAACGGCATGAGCAGGCCAACCCCAAAGAACAGTCTTGAGTTCCTTGGCCTAACGTGAGGCCGTCGCCTCTCTCCTCTCTATCTCTCTCTGTCTCTGTCTCTCCCTTCCCCTTTCAGCGCCCCGCCTTGCTTGAGCAGGAGATGCTCCAGGCCGCACAGCTTCGGCGGAGCGAGGTACTGTCGGGCACGAACTAAGAGGATCGGCTTGAAGATTTGGGGTTCGCGCACTAGGGCGGCACTGTTCAGAGGTGATGAACATGAGTTAACCCGTGCCGTGCTTGCCTTTGTAGCTGGAAAGGCGTACCAACGCTGGCTGCAAAGTTACAATTGTAAAGGCTTCCATATGCTGCCATGATCTGCCACGCTTGAGCTGCGTCGTGCAGTACACCACGGGACGTATACGGCTGTTGTTCATCCATGTTTTCAGGCAGCACGGCAGCCTCTGCAGGAGTGCGAAGTTTAGCAGACACTTTGGCGACTTCTCCGCAGCTTCGATGAGGGCTTGCCTCGACATGGCACTGCATCACCTCAACTAGTGTGTGTCGGTGAGTCAATATTACAGATCTTTCCATCCCGCTCCTCGCAGAGTTTGAACTTACTCCAGTCCAGAGCCTGCGAGCGACGGGCTTTTGAAGTTTTGCCATGAGCCCAAGGATGATTGGGACAACAGTGAGGAACGCGCCGAAGTGAAACGGCGCCAGACAAGAAGTGGAACGTCACCTGGCGATAACTTGTCAGGATTAGAGGTACAAATGTGTGGACTTTTCGGCAACCATGCCAAGGAGCTTAAGGCGAGGCTGAGTTGAGGCTATATCAGAACAGGCGACCCAGAGCTGAGGAGTTTATCCTGAGAACTGCTGCAGAGAGTTCATTTTGACCGGACTTCTGGGTGGAATACGCCAATGTATGCAAGTCGCGGAAAGGGTGGTCACAAGGGCATGACACCTGAATAACTCTGCTCTTGCCATCGCATGGTGCCCGCATTCGCCCGCAGTAGTCAGGCTATTCAAAGCACACAGCATTAGATACACACCCTGAACAACTTCACAAATTCATACCTACATACTGTACTCGTATATACATCTGCTTGTCTGTTTGTGCTGTCTGTCGGTCTGTGGGTCGGTCTGTCGGTCGGTCTGTTGGTCGGTCTGTTTGTCTGTCTCTGTGTGTCTCCGTCTGACTGTCTGTCTGTCTGTCTCTCCCTTTCTCTCTCTCCCTCTCTCTGTCTCGCTCTCTCTCTTTCCCTGTTCCCCGCATAACCGATCTTGGCATTGCCCGTTTTGCATCTGAACCTCGCCTTCAGGCTCCTATCACCATTTTCCTCACGAGAAAGACTGTCTGTAGTCATCTCATTCATTGTCGTTACACCCTTACAATCTAGCTAGCTCGAGTCTAGGTTTCACCTCAACCGACTCAGCACCAACAACCTCGCCTAGTGAAAATGTAGTACCCATACACCTAGGGTTCTAACGGTAGGTGTAAAGAGTATTCGTACGCCGTGGGAAACATTCCTCGGGATGCGTCTCCTGCTGCGGCGCGAGCCCATGAGCGAGGTGCTCCTGAATCCCGCCAGACGGTAGGTGGTCTCCTGGTGCTCTCCCGATGGTTGCTTGCGGTCTCTAAGTCATGATGGTTGTGGTCGTCCTGGTCGTCGCCGTGCTCTATTACTGTTTGGGAATCCATGCTGGCATAATACACGCGTGCATGTACATGTGCCATTACATGTGTGAGTGTGCGCGCACGTATGCATACACACTCAGATCCTATGCGGGGAATGGGAGGGTGTGGTCCCGACTGGCAGTGATTCATCGTCGGAGATACTCACGGGTATCCGCGACTTGTATCGGTGGGATAAGAATGGTAGTGTGGCTGGAATGCGGGCTTTGGGCGGGGGTAATTTGCGTATGTAATATATTCATATTGTCCATGCATATCTTTGCATATTTACTTATTGTGCTTATATCTAGATTTAGATAGATAGATAGATAGATTTAGATAGATAGATTGTAAAAACCACACCTGTGCCCAAACATCAGGAGATCGTCCGTTGCCACGCAAGGGTTTCGAAGAAGCACATCGAGGAGGCTCACGGGAAGGCCTCTTGGCCGGCCCTCAGACCAAGAACCCAATCGACTGACATATCAGACCACGTCACCTCATGATGTCATGTATACACAGCGTGCTGTAATAAAGCCCGGCCTAACATAGTATTACACGTTCATTGGTACACGTTGAAGCTGCCTTGGAAGTCAAAGTCCTGCACACGACGCGGGTCCTCTGATCGTCAGCAGTCGGACCCTCACCAGAATCGCACAAAATCCTGCGACGGCTCTTTAAAAGCCAAGCCTGCAGGCCAAGTATTAAGGGACCACGGTGGGGCTCCGCAAACACACACACGCACACCCACACACACCAACACCAACACACCACGCTGCAGCATCCCGCGGGCATATAGAAGTTTCCAGAATAAACCAACTGCTGACTCGATGCAGCCATCATCGTTCTCCCATTGGCTTCCTGCTTCTCCGAGGCCAAACAGAAACTTGCAGAGGCAAAGCTATTGAGACAAACTGCCCTGCAGGCTCCCCAAACCTGAAACCCTTTGTTGAGGAAGAGAGAGACATGCGTAAGCCTTGCCTGCCTGGTGCGAGTTTAGGCCCATTCACATTGCCACGCAGAGATTCTTGTTCAGAAATTGTGGTTTAGGGCATGGGGTTTGAACCATTCCTGGAGCCGCAGGCGTGGACAGCCTGTGTATGTCGCAGTTTAGAAAGACGGACCCTTAAGCAGGAAGCCCCGCGGCAAAAGGAGCCCCAGTGACGACAGCATTACAAGCCCTAGCCAGTGACACCTCTGAACCCGTCATAGGCCCCTGAAACCTATAGTTTGGGGTTTCTTGTGCCTGAGCTGATAAACCGTACAAGCTTTTGAACCATGAGCCCAGGAACCAACTTGGAAAGCAGGGCTCCCGGTCCTCGATTCTGGGCCGCTCCTCTGTGTTGGCCCGCTCCTCCGTGCTGGGCCGTGGTGGCTCGAGCAGCTGGTTTGACCAGCAGGCTGATGCGTTGCGAAAACCTGCACTCCTACTCTGGTTTAGACTCTAGAGGGAGGGCTCAGAGCTTAAACTTCCTTCAGTGGTTGCTGGTTTCGAACTTGGCTGCGCAAAAGGATCCCGGGCTCTACAATGAAGAACCACATACCGAATGCCAGAAGTGTCCAGAGGTTGTTTGTCACATACTGCACGAGACATGCTTGCAACCGTTTTCGTATCCGCACCGAAAGCCCGCCCTACGTCAATCGTGGGCTTGGTAGCGGCGACACTCCAGCATGGCCTCTGCGTGTGTGTGGGCCGGGAGGGGGGGAAAGGCGTCGGGAACGAGGCCTGAAAACAGTCACGAACAACTTGGCCTCCCAATTAAATTCTAAGCGGTGGAGTCTTGTGGATGAAGCAGATGCCAAGATTTAGCGGTCCTGACCTAGATTCAAAATCAAACGCAAATGCCAGGAGGATGATGCCTGCTCAGGCATCCTAGCCGCCACCTGGCTTGATTCATGAGAAATGGGTCGGTCAACTGGAAATTCCTTCAGGTCTGCGTTCTGCTAGACTGAGCCAGTGGGACGGGGCTCTTCCTTGAAACTGTAGTCGGAGTGCCGATTCAGAGAGTTGTGTCTTCAAGGAGCTCACACTCCGACTACATGCAGTTCCGACAAAATGAGAGTGAGAGCCAAGCGGCATAAGTCGACTTGAAGCTTCGACAGTCTGCTTTATGGCAAATGCCTCGGTTTCAGAAGCCCGCTGAGTGCATTGCGGGAACACACCCCAGAACTGTCGACTCTCGGCACTGCTGCCACAGCTCAGTTCTGCTGGATATGGTACATTGTACATTCACCGAGATAGCATTAGTAATTTAACCGCTGCGCAAGACCCAGCGATGCTCCTATCCCCCTAGCCGCTAGCTCCCTCCCTGACAGACCTCTGCGATCGCCCCACCCCCTGCCCCACCTCCCCTACCCCCTGGACCCTCTTCATCAATAGTATTTTGCGCGGAGAAACTGCTAGGAGTGCACTCAACTAGCATCTTGTTGTTCTGGGTGGAGAAAGGGTAAGAAGCCAATTCAACTAGCATACACCCCCTGCACACAACCCAGCCCCTTCACCACCCTATACACCGATACAGCTCCCACGCATAAACTTCCCGGACACCCTACCCAAAAATTCCTTTACATCCCCGCACCCACACCCCATGCATTCTGATCGTTTACCGTTGACGTTTGGGTCCTTCTCGAAGCCTGGATGTTTTCCCAGAATTTTGGCAGATTTTGGTGGGTTGGCTGGTATGTGAAAAACAAAATAAGCCCACTGAAGCCCCAACAGCTGATGGCAAATGGATGTTATGATATCACCATAACAAACCTTGTGCTAAGACTGCATAAGGCATAGGACACTGTATGCCCCAGTCTTTGGTGACCATGCATCTTGCAAGGCTTGGCACAATAGTTTTGGTCTGAGCGAGCGGGGAACCCGCTCCGGAACCGTTCCGGAAGCCGCTGCGGAAATGCTCCGGAACCCGCTCCGGAACCTGCTCCAGAACCCGCTCCGGAACCTGCTCCGGAACCCGCTCCGGAACCCCTCCAGAACCCGCCCCGGAACCGCTCCAGAACCCACTCCGGAACCGCTTCGGAACAACCC
>BGNK01002984.1:38080-49991 GCA_003297005.1 Symbiodinium sp. clade A Y106 | reverse complement strand
TCCGCAACCCGCTCCGGATCCGGAACCCGCTCCGGAACCTGCTCCGGAACCCGCTCCGGAACCCGCTCCGGAACCCGCTCCGCAACCCGCTCCGGAACCTGCTCCTGAACCTGCTCGGAACCCGCTCCAAAACCCAAGGGCTGAAGACCCCATGGCTTCGCTGTTGGGGAAAAAAGGAAACATGTCTCCAATCGCCACCACAAGAAGATGTCCGGGAAGGAGTTGAGAGCATGGGTGGATACAAAATTTAAACACATCCAAGCCTTGGCCCTAAACCCTAAACTTCCCTAAACTCCCTAAACCGTGTTTGGTGATGCCGCCAGGACTTCGTGAAGCGAGAGCGCGCGAGGGTTCCGGCGAGCGAGCGCATGGACGATTCAGTGGAGCTGCTCGACGGGCCATGCCATGGTAGATGCAAAGGTGCTCCTTGGAGGCTCAGGTTGGGCTCTGGCGTTCTGGGCAGCAGGGTCCGGAGATTCGGGTAGAGGAATGTTGCAGGCATTGCTTTCGTTTTCAGCAGTCTCAAACACAGCTCCGAGCCCCAAACAAGAGTCGAACTCCCGTCGCTCGTATAGCAAGGTTGATATCTGTACAGGGTCTGGAGGTTTGATTCACATTACGACAGGCTTCTTGCACAGTCAGCCAAGGGGAGGTCACTCTGAGCTGAGCAGAGTTTGATCATCCCCATGACTCATCGGAAGCACACCAGGCCAGAATAAGGTTTTCGTGTATAGCGAACCCCGGCGACTTGTATTGATAGCTATTCAGAAGTCCAGCAAGCAAGGTTCAGGCCTTCACGTGGCCTTCGCTCGCTGAGGTGGTTTCATCGCGTGGTGACAAGAAGCCAACTTTTTCCAGGAGCCGCTTTTGGTTTGAGATCGCATTGGTGTGGACTGGCCTGTTATTCATACGACATCATCGAGAGCACCAGCCCTTAAAGGGCCAGCAGGTCTCCATGTCGGGATGGGGCCGGGCAGCACCCCGTCCTTAAGACCTGCGGGAAAAAACAGAGTGCGAGCGGGAGCCTGGAAGAAGAGTATTTTAGAATAAGTTTCGAGGGAGAGGGTCTTCTGACTCGGTAACCAGTACAAGCTAATTGCAGTACTCACCAGGCTTGCATTATTGAGTGGCGTAGACCTGGCAGGACAGGCAAGTAGCTCCAATCGCCTGAAGCATCACTTTGGTCTCAGATCAATGCTTATTCAAAATTAAAACCCTCCACCAGTCTTCATGTGCGGCTTTGCACGTGCAGAATCCTCCGTGGACATGATGGTCGGGGTCCTGAAGTACGAGCAACTGAACGCTCTCATGATGGCGAGTGCTCCTTGTCGATGTATCGCAGCTCACGATTCGAGATTGGATTCCAAGAGGCCTGCACGCAGTCGCCACTTCCGGTCGCTTTGAACTTGGAGCAAGCCACGACTGACAGTTTTGCATTCAGGTGCATACTTTGGAGTCACATGACACTCTATTCGAAGCTCGACTGGCACGAGAAAGAATGGAAGCATCTAAACAGTTCTTACGAAGCTCCTAATGGAGTGAACTTGCTGATACGAGAAATTCGAAATTCGCTTCTCAACTACTACCCTGCCAAGTGACTTGGCTCGAGGCAAAAAGCAGCTTTTGATCAGTCTTACGTGTACTGGAGAAGAACGAGGACAGAGCATCTTGCAGCTCAATATGATAATTTCAAGCGAGGACAGACTGCATGCTGCTAGACCTGATTTCCCAATGTCGAGAGCTGAACATCAGCAAAAACGAAGCCCGGAAGTCATCAGTTGAAATCCTAGAGAGCTTCGCGAAAGAAATCGATCTCCGTACTCAATCTCATCTGGGTCGCTTTACAGGTACATCATCAGCGTTCGGGAGCCAGCGATCCTTATGCATGATTGCGCCTGATAATGTCTCACGGGTCATGCTGCGATAACTATGTCTTTATAAGTCAGGATGCATATCATGACGAGAGGCAGATCTATACATGACGAGAGGCAGAACTATACGGTCGTGGAAGCTTTGCTACGGCTTCGGGATGTCGAGTCTGCTGAGGTTGTACTAGAAGCGTTGCGTGTGGAAAGGTGCTGAAGGCTTCATTCTTTCGACTCTCGGTGGTATGACTGCTTGAGGTCGTCCGGGAATGCAAGGATCGCGGCCTGTTTGTTTCTACACCGCCTTCATCCTTCAAGCAGCAGTGCAAGACGATTCACCAACTGAGCCTTGCTTCCGTTACAGGCTCGGGGTCCGTAGGGTACAAGAGCCTCAGAGCTTGTGGGCGAAGGCACTTGTGGTGTAATAGCTGCTAACTTCTTGTAGAAGCCGCTGCTCTGAGGCACCATGACTGGATAAGTTGTAGGCAGCTGTGCATGGCCTGCCGAGGAAACGCATTACACTGATGATCAGCACTGCCGTGCACAACTGGCACTTCACCTTCAAGTCGCTCAGCTTGACCCATCCGGCATCCCAACGCAGGTTTGTCGTCCACTTCTCTCGCGTTGTCAGCGAAGCACCCCAGAATCCTAAACTTGGACAGGCTATCAGATGGGTTCCTGAGATGCGCCGCTTTGTTCGCTAAGTGCTTCCAGACTTCATGCAGACATGCATGGCTCCCACCGGCCTTGACGGTCAATCGAGGCTGCTCAACAATCCTGGCTACGAAGCCAAAGAGGACCAGCGAGAGCGTATGGTGCGCAAAGAGGAGCTCATATAAGGCTTGCACAGTGCTGAGAAAGTTCAAGGTAGTCATGCACTTCAGGTGTTTGGGCTTCACGGTTACTTCGGCATGACCGGTTGGATTGAGATGCGTAAGATTCGGCTCAAGTTGCGGGTGAGTGTTCCTCACTCGCCGAGGCAGGCTGTTCTCCGAAGCTATGGGCAGCAGGCCCATACTTGTCAGGCTCCTCGAACCTTTGCTCCAGCATGGTTAGCACTTAAAGCTTATGTCATGTCTAACATGTCCAACCATAATCATAGTAATACTAATAGTAGTAGTAGTAATAATAATAATAAATACTTACCTGATTAACCACCCCGTATCGTCCAAAACCCTCTCTCTGATGGAGGAGTTCTGGAGCGAGGGCTTCTGGTCCAAGCACGACCTGCCACTTCGGGAGCCGGTGCTTGCGATGTTGCAAAGCCCTGCTCACTGTTGACTTTCAGGCTGCTTCCTGGGTTCTTGTTAAGGAATTTCATGTTAAAGTTACCATAATAAAGAACCCATATTTATTATTACTATGGATCCCCATCATGATGGTTGCAATGCTTCTTCGCTTCCCCGGCCGACTCCCCATGCAAAGCGGGTTAGGGCCCCCTAGGGCTTAGCATTAGTCCTTGGCGGCAGTTTTGCCTGGATGGGTTCGGGTGAGTCGATGATGAGATTCCACAGGTAAGCACCAAGGCGGACACCCTAAAGGATGGAGGCCATTCCGTTGCGAATGGACATAGCAATCCTGCGGGGATCTGCATCAGGACCACCACGTCGACATCAAAGAGGAGTATCCCAGAATCTTGGTTTAATGCACTCGTGGGTTGCATGGAAGGGTACCTTCCTCCCCCATTGCCCAGGATACGACATGCGCCTGGAGCTACACAATGGGCAGGGCGCGTTCAGGCCGTGGCCGTCGGCATGTGCAGTGAGCATGACACTTTGCTGTTCAAGACTACTTTGCGATTCTGCGCTGTCGCTGCCTTGGCGATGCTCAGTAGCCTGTCGTTCCGCCTGTAGCTGGTGAAACCTGATGTCCGCATGTTTTGATGCAGGTGGTCTTTGGTGAAGCCTCTAGGCACCTTGGCCCACCAGCAGCATACGCACCAAGACAGCATTCAGCAGACTGAGGGATGCGGTCTCCTGAAAGCTCCGGACTTCGGGAACTGCAAGGTAAGGCAGTCTGTGGTACTTAGCTGGGTCAGCTGCTGTTTTCTGCGACCTGCCTTTCATTGTCAGCTGGTCTTTGCGGCATGCCTTAAGCCTCGAGACGGAATGCGCTTCGCAGTAGCGGCCGACATGATGCATTCGGCAGTCTTCGTTAGCCTTAACTTAGTCATTTTGTCGCACTTCGCGACGTGGCTTGGTGACTGTTATTCATCCTGAGTTTCAAGAAGGCCCCGGCAGAGAAGAGTTTCGAACTTGCGGCGTGCAAACACCATCTCCTAGATTGAGGAAGCGGAAGCTCAGGGCCAAAACTGTAATCAAGACTTTCGAAACTTTTCTTCGCTACAGGCGCAGCTCTTGCCCCGAAAAGCTCTTGGGCTGTTGTATGTTGTATTTCATGAAGAAGTAAGGCACGAGGGCCTCCTGACCCTCAACAACCGGCCAGAGGCCCTGCTGCCAGGGCATAAGCCTCTTCGGCGAGCATGTAAGTGTACGGCAAATCGGCAGGCAATTTGTTGGTGTTTGAAAGAACTTGTGCAACGATTGCTTGTCTCGACAGCTTTTGAAGCCCTTCGATCTCCCAGATCCGCATGTTAGTGCACCAGTTACGACAGGACCAGGAGCAGCAGTAGTAGTGGTCAGTAGTCGTAGATGGCATGGACCACATGGATGCTTAGTTTCATGAGCATGATGAGAATGGTGATGATGATGATCGTGACGATGGTCGTGGTCATAGGGTCAACATGTCCTGCAACAGCAGTCAAAGGCCGGCGAACGCATCCCAAGTAAAACCCCACAGGATGCCGCGGGAGATGGACGCTTTCCCCCCGACGTGCGACGCCCGGATCCCTCAGGACTACGAGAGGAGCCGGGATGTCATAAAGTCTTCACCCTGGTATCTTAGTCTAGTGCAAGCTATAACGTGCTGGCGTAGACGAATGCGGTTGCCTAGACTAGAATCCTCGCCTGACCTGGTTGAGTGCGAGTGCCAAAAAACGTGGGTAGGCAAGCAGCTAGGCACGTATTTCGTAAATGCCACAAGCATCCAAGTGTATACACATAGCTAGAAGCAGATAGACAGATGTGCAAGCGCACAGAGGTATGCATATGCCTGCCTTCTATGTGTATGCACGTATACGCATGTACACACATGTACACATGGAGACATATAGATACATGTAAAGATAAATGTACACAGACGATAGGTATATGCAAATCATTTTGTTCGCATGCGCTGTGCAGAGTCACGTTGTGTGTGTGTGTGTGTGTGTCTGTCTGTCTGCCTGTCTGTTGGCAGATGCTGTAGGTATACTGTTCGTACGCAGCTGTATAACAATGCACAAACATGAGCAGCTTTGGTATGTGTATATATGTAGGTGCGCATGTGTGCTGCAAGTGGTAGTTCCAGATCTTTTCAGAGGTCAGCAATCTAGGAAAAACTTGAGAACTTATGAACCCAAATCCAAACCCCATAGAAATTCTGAAGCATTTTCCAAAGGTGGACGTGAGCGTGAAGGACTACTCGGTGACGCATGCCCTGCGGCCTGTGAGGAAAGGCAGCTCGGCCGTGTTGGGTTTAACCGTAACCCTAAACCCTAAAGATTTAGGCTAGAGGGCAGCTGCTCAGTCGTAGATGGTAACCGACCCGAACGCAGAGACCTCGTCTGGCTTGTCCGAGTTGCGAGAGCGTAAAGATTTAGGCTTGTCCGAGTGCGAAAACCCTAAAGATGGATAGGGCGAATGGGAAAAGGATGGAGATGGGCTGTGTGGGATGAAAATGAAGTAAGTGAGGATCCATTTTGCCCACCCCCAACTTCCCGAAGAGCTGTCGAGGAGCTGAACGGGATGGAGAGTAGGGCAATATGTTGGTTGCACTTGCTCATATCATTTTGGGATTGCGCAAATGTCATCGGGCAATCATGTGATGCACGATTGCAAGTCTGAGCTTCTCTCTCACAGCTCGACGAAATTAAGCTGGTTGTTCAGGATTGTGTTTTTCCGTTTGGGGAAGGCTAGGTGTTGCAATGCCATCCCAGATTGAGCTGTCAGCCCTACTCCAGTCACTAAACCGGAAACTCATGAGATGTGGCAGCGGCACTACGATGCCTGAGAGCTCTGCAGATGCGGGTCGGGCTCAAATGGCAGTCTAGCTTCATCCAGCACTGACGCCCTTGGTTAGCTCCGATTGGTATAACGGAATGCCCCTATCATCTTGAAAAAGATTCTGAGTGTCTTCGGGTGGGTGTGGTCACATTGTAGTGATTGACGTTCCCACTAGATGTTTGAGGGACCTGAAGCACTTGGCAGCTGATGTGACATGCGCCGTTCCTGCCCGCTGATGAAGATCCTTGAGTAGGTTGGTTTGTTGTTAATGTATTATCTTACCACGGGCAGATGTCCCGATAGCAAACTCGAGCTCAGACCTGTCGCTTGGATCCGTGCCTGCTTTGCCAGTGTGCGAGTCGAAACCGGAAACTCTTTTCTGCGTTTTGCTACAACATTCACGACACGTGTAAACCGACCTTGCGGGTTGAAGACCGCTTCCGTACCAGGATGCCAGACCAACCCATGACATGCTCCAGACGCGGAGAGAGTACTGTCCAAGAATGCTACGGGTGCTTTTCTGAATAAAGGGTTCGCAGACGAGGATGCATAGTCCGTGTTGCCCACTTCACGAACTTTGAAATTCGCATAGCTTTGAAGTCTCAGGCAAGCGGCATTACTTCGACCAGTGTCACGAGAGACGGGTGGTTCCGAATCCTATCCTGCTGCCTGGATGGTGGAGAAGGGTCCTTTCGTGCGGCATCATAAGGCAGGCTTGGGTTCGCAAGACGGGTCCAGTACGAGCACCCTGCTTGATGGTCCTCTTTTCTCTTGCTGCAAAACTTCGGGAAACTCGAGCGGTCTTGACGGTTCCCTCTATCACCTCAGTTGGTCTTACTCGGCCTGTCTGCGTGCAGCATGCATTGCGGAGTCGAGAAGATCATCACAAGTTTTGGTTTGCCTGTGACGCAAAGGTTCATGACTGGTCACACGCGGAACTTCAAGGCCAACGGCCAGCTCTTCACTGACGCCGAGATGTCTGCAGTCGCCGGGACGCAGAATCCCCAAGCAACCACGAAATGTGAACGAAGGGTTTAGCCTTGCAAAGGGTTGTGACACATTTAGTCTCATTTCGAACAGACCCCACGTTCTACACTCTACAGCGCTGCCATGACTGGAAACCTTGTCGCAGTGGCAAGGCCATGGCCTTACTCAACGAGGACGGTGGATGGAGATCATGAGTTGAGAATAATCCTTTCAAAACCTTTCGATGGAGCAACGACATCTGCAGCGTGCTTCGCTCTTTGCCCGTAGGTTGCATCTGGCAAGGGCGAGCTCCGTGCCCCCGGGTAGCCGTCTGGACGGCGAGTATCCTGATTGAAACACGGCTGTTGTTCAAAGTGTGTGTGTGTGTGTACCTTTCCATCGTCCTTCTTGCAGCAAACCCATATTCAACAAGAAGTATCTGAAAAAGGCAACGGTACTCCAAGCCTTAGAACTGAATAGCCTCGGGGAGGACCATGCCGTTCACGAGCTGGACTTGACCAACAATGCCTTGCTTACCGACAAGACTCTTGACCTCACTGTGCTGCTAGTTCTAGTGAAAGGTTGCTGGCTCTAACCTGCCGTGAAGGGCAGCTTTGCATTATAGCCAGAGCACCTAGGAGCTTGGGACCGCTCTTGGCCAAGCTGAACAACGAGCTGCTTTGCGCAGAGCTTCAACGTTTCAGCCTCTCCAGCTGCAGGCACTTGTGAAACCCATCGCAGAACTTTGTGTTTCCAACTCTCTAAACCTGTAACGGTTTGGGGCCTAGGGCCGACTGCACACTCCAGCCTCGGTTGTCAAGTCCTAAGACATTGCCCCAGGCCCGTTTAGGTGGTAGACCTTTCACCTTCGGCTGTTGTTTTGGAAGGTCTGCCTGGAACTTGCCAGCTGCATGAAACAAAAAGTTGTTCTGAAGGTCATCTCCTTCAGCAAGATGACAAGAACAGCAGTCCTGCACCCTCAACCTGCAAAATGCCAGGCAGGCCGGCCGGGAGAGCATCCGTCGAGCGATTGAGCTGACCCAAACTGCCGGGAAGCTGGCATACCTGAAGCTTGGATTTAGGGTTTAAGATGATGCACAGTGCATGGGGTTTGGAGTGGCGTGTCGGTTTCCTTGATGGTCCTGCGGGCACTGAATGCCAAATCCGAGGGCCTTGGAGCTAAACCGGCTTTAACGAGGCTTCGAGCCGCTGATCCGTTAACCGATGGGTGCACATGCCCAAAAAGGTCAGAGCTCCGGATGCATAATTCAGTAGTAACAACAAGGCATGTTCGCCTTTCGCCGCCGCGGAAGGTATAGCGATTGTGTTTTGGAAGGATGTCGAGCACAGATGAATGCGGAAGTGGTGAAAACACCGGCAGGCGCAGTGAATTCGAGATATTGCATCAAAAGTGGCTACATTGGCGGCTAAGAGACATATTTTACACATTTGTGTTTAAGTGCAGGACCTGGACATCCATGAACAAAAAGCAGGAATTCATCAGCCTGCGTGGGGTTCCGTGGCATTGGCAAAAGTGTCGATTTTCAGTAGAGTGTGTCTGGAAGACGAAAGCACGGTGCGAAAATGTGTAAAACCAAAAGCTGGCGAAAAGTTGCTTTTAACTCTTATTTAAGGGGGTGACGTAGGTAAAGGTTTAGGTCCAGGTCTTTCGGGTGTGGGCCTTGCAGGTTGAGGTTGAGGGCTTGCGCGTCAGACCTTGGGATGAAAACTAGGCTTGGGGTTGAGAGTTGAGAGTAGTCCTCGGACCGGCATCGGGTTTCAGGTTTGGGGTTTAGCGCTTAGGGTGTAGGGTTTAGTAATTAGGGGGTTCAGAATTGGATACAACTATGCTGAATACAAGTCTGCACGGAGCGCAATACCCTGTGTGTTTGTTCCACACATAACCCGCCCCACCCGCCCACCCCACACTGTCAAAGTAACATGCCGACACGGGACATGAAAAAAGGGCAGCGGAGCTCAAGTGACCTGGTGGAAAAAAATCGCCTTCTGAAAACCAGCCAACACCGTAAAAACCATTCTTTTCGGCTTTTGATGCGCAAAAACATAAGTAAACACATCGCGCAGGAGCAGTCATCAGGTGTAGATAATAATGTAAAAACCATAGGATTGGACCTGCCCGGAAAAAATGCCTTCTGAAAACAAGCAAAAGCACCGTAAATACCGTGTTGTTCGCTTCTTGACGCGCAAAAACCTATGCAAATAGACACATTCCAGCAAGGGTACGCACGGAAGACCAACACGCAGGAGCAGTCCGCAAGTGTAGAAAACACTGTAAATACCATAGGATTCGACACTTCCGCATGCAATTACACCCCCCCGCCCCACCCCACCCCCCACCCNCCCACCGCCGAGGAGTAGAAGACCCTCCATGGCGGCAAGAAGCGCGCATGCCAACAACAGTATTGTCAGCTCTTACTTTTACTATTACCATTATTGTTACTACTACTATCATTAACGTCATTAACGTTATCATTATATGAACGGCAGCTACAATGACACGCGAGGAGCACGCGGTGCTCGCAGTCATACTTCGTGAGAGTAAAGAGATTGGCGGCGAAGCCGTTGTCGTGCGTTTGTGTGCATGAGTGCAAGCACAACTTAGCACAGCATTTACTTCGGAGTAGGACTGCGCGAAGCAATATAAAGATTAAGAAGAAGTTTCATGAGGCTCGAGCCGAATGAGATCATCACAAAGAAGCGACGAGTATGTCATACAAGAGAACGCACAGTAGAAAACAACTGGCAAGACAGACTCAACCCAGGAACTTGAGCCACATCGCGATTGGAACACACAGCCTGCTTCCGCTATGCACCGTGGCCTTTCTCCAGATCTCGGAGCTGTTCTAATTTGTGCAGAGTTGGAAGTAAGGTTTGAGGCTGCAGAGGGCCAGCTCTCAAATCAGGTCCCGACGTTGAGAAACCCATGGGAAGTGAGAGCAGCCCACCTGAAGCTCTGATCAGCTGGGGCTTGAGTTACGTGCCCCGCATTTGTTTGCAGGTAAAGCCATCGGCCAGCACAAGGCACTGCACGAGGTTGCAATCGCCGGAATAGGCCTGGACCCAGCATGATTGAAGAGGTGACTTCAGATTCCGTGAATGCCTAGGAGCTCTGCAGGTAGTTCCCTTGCTCTACAGCACACTGGGGCCTACAAGGGCCCTACAAGAGCTTGCTGACTGTAAAAAGAAATCCCGATCAGCTAGAAATGTCGGGTCTTTGGTAGAATAGGTCATTGCACAAGTCTTTGCATCTGCGCAGTGGGCAGTCTTGGACCCTGGGTGCCCTCACTTCAGGTTTTGCCCCTGTGTTCTGTGGCTTGCAGGATTAACACGGTTTATGCCAGACAGTCTCTGCACTTTGACGCCCTCCCTTCCCAAGGGCTTGGAAATAACCTCGCCTTGACAACAAACTGCCTGGACATGCTGTTTGTCAACAAGGCCCTGCAGATGCTCGATCCGCAAAACCTCTAAATGTTCTGCCGCGGTTTAAACGCTTTAGGCTTGTCGTCTCATGTTCTACTCAACAGTTGCTTCGCACTGCTCCGTTGTGGCCGCTGTGAGCCCCCCGAGCGCGATCCGAAGACTGCTGCAAGCTGGCCAACGCAGCATTTGCGCTGCTCACCCGGCTGTGTACGAATGCTGCTTCATGAACTGTTCGGAGCATTCAGCCTGGAATGCTGAGCCTTCTGACTCTGGGCTCGAAGGATTGCAGAGGTAAGCCCCCTTGCCGCCCAGGAAGCTGGATCTCAGTTGGAACCGCTTCTGCCACGAGGAGTTTGATCAGATGGGTCGCGGAACTGCATTGGGTATGGCCTCCCCAACTTACAACTCCTTAGCGCTTTAGTCTTTTGAGAGTGCCCAGCCGTCCGGATAAAGTTGGGGTTTCGAAGTGTCCTGTTCGGTTATCTGAAGAGGCCAGGCAGCCTAGGCTCGAAGCACACAGGCTCAGACCTCAACATGCCGATGGCTGCGGCAATCAGATAGAGTACTTTCTATTACTGGTCACGTCCTGTTATACATGTGTATTTCTATAATTACACACACACACACACATATATATATATATATATATATATTTATTTAACATATACATATATACAAACACACCGTGATCGGTGCGAGACAGCAGTGCCAGCTTCCCAAATCACACTCAGTGCAGGGTCCCTTTGCTCGCCCTTGGAGACAACACTTCAGAGAGGCGTGAATAAATCAATACATAAATGAAATATGTGCATGTAGACCTACATATCAGCGTGTATATACATACATACATATATATATATATATATGCATATAATGCAATATGGTGTAGTCGTCGTGGCTGCGGAAGCGGGCCTTTTGAGACGCTCTCGTCTCAAGTCCGAGGCCCTGGGGCCCTGACCTTGGGACCTTGGATTTGAATTCGAAACAGAGACTCAGCCCAGGCAAGCTGATCTCACAAGGCTGCTTGCAGGAGCTCTCTGTGGACTACTGCCACATGGCAGCACAGACCTGAGTAATGCTTGCATTACCCTGCCAGCGCGGACGGCAGTGATACCGATACTTTGTGTGCTTGTACAATCCCCTCAGCTGACTAGGGGACTTCAGACCCCGCGCCCGAGCGCAAAACGGCTTGGGGTCTGAATTGCCGGGAGGTGGCAATCCAGACCTTCCAACTGGCAATCCAGACCCCCGCTANACTTCAGACCCCGCGCCCGAGCGCAAAACGGCTTGGGGTCTGAATTGCCGGGAGGTGGCAATCCAGACCTTCCAACTGGCAATCCAGACCCCCGCTAATTCTCGCCTCTTAACCTAAAAAAAACATAGCGGAATCCTGTCACCGTAAATCACCATGGATCCCAAGATCCATGGCTTAGGCGTATTGCTCCCATGGATGCCCCTCCCGTGAAAACCTGCAGGTCCGTTCTTTTCCGAACTGCTACAGGCCCCAGTCCGAATAGCAACCCATTCCCCCCGCGA
>BGNK01002984.1:0-38042 GCA_003297005.1 Symbiodinium sp. clade A Y106 | reverse complement strand
GATTAGGAAGTTAGGCGAAGGTCTGAATTACCCGGCGGGCATCCTGACCCACACCCTGTGAAATCGCAATCCAGACCCCCCAAAAAGGTCTGGACTGCATGTTTGGGGGGCAGGCCCCCATAGCCTGAGGGGATCTTGTACATAAGTACATTCAAACCTTGCGTTTTTGCATAAATACTACAGGTCTAGGACTTGGCAGATCTATAGACAACTCCAAAAACAAGACAAATTTCTTGGTGTGTGTGTGTGTAGTGTGGAAGGAATACCCTCTATAAGTCATCGGTGGAAGCTCAAACTCAAGGTCCCGGTCTCTCGGTCCTCAAGCCTGGGCTATCGTACGTGTCATGATCACCATTGGTTCATGTTGTGAAGATTTGTAGTGCAGCCAATGGTTTCTTGTGCTGCTCCTTTTTCGTTGTTGTCCCCCTACACAGAGCCTACCCAACTCTCGTCCTAAGCAACTTATGCACAGCACGAAGGGGTGTTCGGGTGGTGGTGAACGTGCTTCAGGTGCTGCCTACGTCGTGGGCCGGGACAGCCCTGTGGCGGAGCTCTTAGAAGGCTTCCGGGAAGTTTGTGGTTCGTTTCAGAGCCTTCTGACATGAAGCTTCCCACAGGAGGCCGACTGACGGCCCAATCTCTCGTTTCAACATATTCTGCCGATTCATCGGGAGACAGGATGACCCCACCCCACACGAGTTGATAGCTTCAATCCTGACAAAGTAACGGCCAAAAGCTGGACGCTTTTTCTGTTTATGCATTCAGCCGGCTGGCCGGAATCCTTCTGACCGCAAGTCCTACAGGCAAGTCGCAAACTCGACATCGGTGCCTTCTGGTCACCCTTTGTTTACTCACTTTATCAGGGTCCCAGCTTCAGAAGTTCTCGAAAGCAAACGGACAGCAGCCAGAATCTGCGCGAATGTCTCCGGCAGGTTAGGAGTCAGAGGCAGTTTAGGTTGGTATACATATAGGGGCCTTTATAACTAGAATGGGGTTTTGGGGCTACGTTATGCTACACTTAACAGCAACTGCAAGCTCAATTCTAAGCACCAATCGTTAGCAGACGCATGGACCCGCCGTGCCTGCCTCGGGGAGCTACAAGAACCCGTCTCCTCCAAAGCCGCACATGCTGCAGAAATATCCTTCTAGTGATATGCTGACAGTGATGAGACAGGCCTCGCCCGAGATTCCACCTTGAAGAAGCTGAGCTTGGTGGCAAACCGAATCGCGCTGCGCCGGCACTGAGGGGTGGATGTCTTTCAACTCAGGTTTGCAGCTTATGAGGCCATGGGTTTCAGGCAGTCAGCGACATGAGGGGACCTGGGAGTTTCAGAAGTCAAGACAAGACTCCTTGTTAGAAAGACCCGTAGACACGGACTACTGCAGTTTTCTGAGGCCCCAGCCTTCCCAGAGATGAAGTTTGTCAGAGTGCTTGGCCTAGGCCATTTCGCAGGAAAGCCTTGCATTTCAGCCTCCCCCTGCGTCCTTTGCTCGCAAGACACAACTCAGTGAAGACCAACGGCTTCCAGATACAAAAAATGCGTCTGTTTCAGGTTTTGGCCGGGTGTCCTCCTTGAGGGGTCCGAACCGGTGAGGGAGACGAGTTTGAAAGTGGGTCCTGCGTAGTTAAGGCCCTAACCTCTTGTGTTCCTGGTTCCCAGCAAAGCACAAGCATAAGATGGCAGAGATGACGACGATGTTGATGACGGCAAGAAGTTTCATCGTTGTGGTTCCTTTTCGCGGAGCCGTGGCCCCGCGATGAGGATTTCCGGTCTGCTCTGGTCATCGAAGATGCACTGGACATGCATCCCACCCTCAAGGACTGAACCTGGCAGGAGGTCAAGCATGTAATGTCAAGTGCCACATAGCAAATAACGAGAGGAACAGACATGACAGAAACTGTCATCACCTCTCTACTGTACCAACCACCAGCCCGGGCAGTGCTACAGTATCATGGTATGCAAGGGGGAAGTAGTGATTTTAGCATGACTAAACATAATCAGGGGCAAGTCTAGAGAAGCTGCCCTCCTGCGAAGTTCCTCGCTTCTTCACACCCGGCAAGGCCGGCTCGAACATGGCTGCTCTCTCAGTGCTGGATGCCAGGATATCGACATGACCGACAATCCTCTGGGTGCTTTGGGAATGCGGAGTCTGCTGCGGCTGCTTTCGCGTCAGACGACTCCAGGATCTGAATGTTGAGAATCGTTGACTGTTGCTCCAGCACATCCGTTAGACATGGCCACCCAATACGGATGCAATTGAAATTGCTAGGGTTGCTCTCAATAGCAGGTAGTCGGTGTTGTTGAGGTCCTTTTGTTTCGGCCCTCTTTGCCTGTCTGCCAAATTCATTCACGTTCAACACATGAACTAAGTACCGGCATTGAGCAGGTGCCCGTTTCCTTCGGAAAAGCCGTTTTTGTTTCGTTAGATTGACACTCCGGCGTGCCGAGGAATACGTTGAGCCACTTCCGTTCCGAAGGCTGCATCTTGGCAAGAATGTGTCACAGGTCCCAGTTTGGAGCCGAATCAGCGGTCTCTCTCTCTCTCTGTGTTTGTCTCACCCTTTCTTCGCTTCTTCGGCCCACAGTGCATCGGATTAGTGCCCGAGCCTCTTGCTCGCCATCGCGGTCTTCGCACTGTCTCAAGAGCACAACCATACCGACATCCCGAACCCCAGTAAATGGGGCCCTCAAAATCCGTATTCCAAAACAGCTTCAAGACCGAGGCTACCAGGGCATAACGGCCATGATCGACGCCGACAGTTCACAAGGCGACTTCTCGTTTGGCAGTCGCGCTTGCATCTCGGTTTTGCAACACGCGCACCATGGTAGCTCACCTGTTGTATTCTCAGTGTGAACTTGTTAGCCCTAGACTTCCGGACTTCTCATTGAACCCGGAGGTCTTAGCCCGAAGCCGGGCCCCTCAAATTTAAGCCGCTGAGCCTCTTAAGCTCTGTAGAAACGGTATACTCCTGGAGGTTGCCAAGTCTACTCCTTCACGAACCCGGGAAGCCGGAGCTTCGCCAGCGCTTGGAACTCCCTGGCGCTTACTGGGCTTTGAGGTTTAAGCGGGGCATCTGTAGGTTTATGGGCTGGTTAGGGGCAAACGCCTCAACGGGCTGTAAAGGGTTGACGCCCCCAGCAAAAAGGCTGAAACAAGAGACGCACGAAAGGAGACCTATGACCTATGAATGCTCACCGAGTGTCACAGTTGATAATTGCCTGCGTTGTTGCTCTGTCATGGCTTGGCTGCATTGCTCAGCATGTCGACTGCCCTTCGTTCGGCTACAGTACATTCCGCACCCCTCAAATGGCTTTGTCATCGACTGCAGGTATGTGTTGGACTTGAGCCGGCCCTACTGCCGGAGCCTCCTACGAATTCTCTACAAGACAGCGGAGCGCTGCAAGATCCCGTTGGAGAAGGCGCGACAGCTGTTAATGGAACCTTTGCTTTCCGGTACTCTAGTTTCGCCATTGTCATCTCAACACTCTTAACACTCAGTGCAGCCGGGCACAAGCCTTTGGGCTGTTGGCACGGAAGGCCTTCGAGATCGTGGAGAGTTCATTCCCGTACCAGCACGCCCCGAGACTTTGAGTAATTTGTTGTCGACCTTCCGGGATCGCGCTCCAGCAGCTTACGCGTGAAATTCATCTCGTTTTTGTCGCCTAGATCTGTGTATCCTGGGCTGCAAGTGCTGCTCGCGACAGATAGGATCGTTGCAGCGGGTGCCTCACCGAACAGAAGTACTTCCAAGTGTAGCCACCCCACCCGGGCTTTCAAGAGTCTGAGATTTTGAGGGTTCTGCTCCACTTCAGAGTGTGGCCGCCTGTCATGTTCACGTTCCAAGTCCTGGCCGTGCGGCTTTTCCGGGTTGTGGTTCAGTGGTTAACTTTGCAGGCTGCGTAGGCAAGAAGACACTCGGTGGTTTGGAGAGGCCTAGATCAACAAGCCTCTCAGAAAAGCTGCGGGAGACGTGGCCCACAAGCCGAGGAAAGACAGGGGCCTTTGGCAAGTGCCTTAGCCTGCATTAGAGGCCTCCTGGAACGTATCAGCAATTGGCGGTGGTCCCTGACGCCAGGATGGCAAAGATACAAATATGGCGAAATGCCGACATGCTTACCTGAATGCACGCATACATACATTGGACATGCGCTTGCTGAGTTTCGCTGCTTTAGTTCAGATTCGCTGTTGTATTTAGTGTTGTGTGTACTGGGTGTGGTAAGTTGTCAAGAGGCATCGGCCCTGACAGGTCACATAGCTTTGTGAATGTACGTTGCATCCGAAGCCTCATTCGAGACTTCTGCCCCTCCATTATGACATGCTGGATTCTTAAACGCAAAGCTACAGACGAACCGACGAGACACGTCTGGCTGGATCTCGCTTCCCACCTTCACCCGGTCGTCAAAAGCTACTCAGGTGGCCACAACGGGCCGGCTGGTTCTGGTCTTCAGTGTTGAGGTCTCGAGTCTCGAACACGGGCAGGGTTGCCTTGACACGAGCATGTCGCCCAGAGGTTCTGTGCTTTCGGTGAAATTTAAGATAGGCCGCAGGGTCGGCAGTTGAGGGGCTTCGAGCTTCAAAAGGAACGCTTTGCAGAGGTTTGCTTCGAGCCTCCTCGGTCCTGTCCTGCGGGCATTGGTCTGTGCCGATCTGGGCTGTGAAAGACTCTGCCAGGTTGTCAGAAGAAGCATATGAGGCCTTCTTCTTTTCAGGCCATTTCACTCATAGGTTCAATGCTGCACTCAAAACGCCAAGCCGCCTCCGCAACACCCCCCCCTCTGCGAGCTCTGCACCCCATTTGCCGAACTGATGTTGTCTCAGGCGCAGATTCAGTCCGCTCTATCAGGCCAGGATGGTTGGGTTGCTTGCACACCTTGAAAAACATACCGGGGTGAGCATGGCCGCGAGCAGCGGAAATCTGTGCAGCTTCGCGAAACGACTTCAAAAATGCAGGGCCGATCCCAAAAGTCCTTCAGGTGTAGAGGATGACGACTTCCTGTGCTTCCTGGACACCCACTTCGAGCTCACACGATTTAAGGCGACGGATGCTGATTTCGGGGTTGAGGGTTCAGGCAGGGACACGTGCTTGCCTGACTTGCTCTACAGGGAGTTGTCATGCTGAGCTGGCTTGGAAGAAGTAGCTGCAGCGTGAGGCTGCCAAGCTGTGCTGAAGTGATGGGTCCCGTTCTCCAAGGCGGATCGGAAGAAGATCACGGCACTCTTCGCCAAGTGGCTGGAGTTGGAAGGACGGGCCCCGTGATTCAATTCTACCATGTCCGATGCAGATCAGGGTTAGGATGCCCTGCTCGTATTGATCCCAGACCCCGCGACCCGAGCAAGGATAAACCCTGAAGCCCCGGACGCCCGAAGCCTAAAGCACCTGGAGCTTTTGCTTTTTATGCTGGAGAGCACTTTCAGGTTCGCCTCAATTCGGGTGTAGGTTCATTTCTTGAGGGTTTATGGTTGAAGGTTTACCGTATTGGCCTCAGTCGAAGTCCAATAGCAACAAAGGGGGCTACACGGCACGAAGGGCCACCGGGAAAGCATGTTTATGAGTGCAGGGCTTCCTCCAGGGATCTGCGGGTTTCAGGCTCATGAGGTTTCACTCAAGGCCCGAAACATCACAATTTCTCGCTGGTCATTTGCGGAGTTTTTGTTGTCCGGAAGCTTCATCTTGCAACGGGACAGGGCAAGTCTGTTTATGCCTCAGGGGTCCCTGCAGTCCCGGCAAGACGATGCGCAAAAAGGGCTTTGTGTCGGTGTTGAGATGACCGAAGCCCGAATTGCGGCGACGACTTCTCAAGAGCTGAGAGCGGAGATCGCCAGGTCGGGAGGCTGATCAAACAGTCTATCTCGAAGCTTTGGCTAAGGATCCTTGGTTCCAAGCAGTACGATAGGGCTTTGGGGCTGAAGGGTTGTGGATGGTAGGTGTTTTCTCTTTGGCTTCCTAGCTTGGGCAGCAGATTTCGACATGCTCAGGTTGAGTTTCTGACAGAGCCGTAGTGACAATCGGAAGCAAAGACAGCTTGAGGAAACAATACAAGCTGCAGCAATGCCCTGACGGACTCTCGAAAACGGGAAAGTCTGGATGATCGAGCAAAGCAATCTAGCCATCAGCAGCCAGTGCGCCAGAAGCTTGGCTCGTTGCACGCTCCATCATCATGACAGCAACAGCAGCAGTAAGTGGTATCTCCAGTGCCAGTCTGCTTGTAGCAGCAGCTGATGATGATGATGCTGCTTTTGCTACGGCACAGACACACACACAACTCGGAATATGTTCACAAGACCACCTATTCAGAAGCTGTTGGCAGCAAAGCCAGCCCGAGGACTTCAACATGTCCTTGCCGTATTTGTCTTACCTTTGCAGAAGCAGTCCGTCGAGTGTTCGATGCTTGCCTGCAGAGTTGAGTGGGTTTGGGTTTGGGTGTCAAGATCCAGGGGTTGTAGGGCATCACGCCGCTGCCTGCAGGCGAAGGATGGTTGTAGGCTCAGCCTCACCTGACTTGCCTTTGCAGTTGAGAACTCTGCTTGTATTGGTCTCCAGACGGATGAACCGGAACTGAAAGCCGGAGTCAGAGGCCGGACCATGATGACGATGTTCCCCACGGTGCCGAGCGATGATCAATCTCGGTACCTGGCTATGCTCTGCTTCCCGAAGCTCCATGACTTCTACACCTGCCCCTGGGCATAGAGTCCCCAGGACCTTGTAGGGACTCGGGTGCTTCCGTAGTCCTGAACAACTAGGACCTAGGACTTGCAGGGCATTCTAGCGAGGAGGATTTGCCTTTAATGAACAGGGTGCCCACAGTCATGATCCTGGCTTCTGTCGCAACTTAAAGGCCAATTCGGCTTATGCCTCTTGGCTTGCTGCTTTGAAACTTCAACAGAGCTGATGTAGAGTTTAGTAGCACGGGGTTATTGCATGTGCAAGCCAGGCCCTCAAGTGATTGAAAACCGAAATGATCAAAGGCTATCACAGCATGGAGTCGCTGCTCATCTTCAACCCGCAGAATGCCACCGGCCACTACAAACTGGACCTGGGGACGCTCTGTCCTGGATCAGGGGGCCGAGAAGCTAAGAAAATGCCTGGTCTTCGGAGTGGAGGGTTTTTGGTTAGGGTCCAATGGCCGACTTAGGGCAGTGGCGGCCAGATTTTGAGGTTAGCTGGACGGGTGCAGTGACCAACCGCGAGCTCCAAACCCGGAGCCTGGTCCCGCCCGGCAAAAAAAAGAAGCCCACATTATGGTGCATGTAGCATACGAAGTCGCAATGCTGAGCCGTTTGTATAGAGACCATCTACAGCCCTGAACCCAAAATAGGCCACACTGCCTTTAAAAAACGACAACCCTAAGCCTCCTAAACCTGGTTTAGGCTTGTCCCACTTGTGAGTGCTGAAACCTTAGGAACAACTGTGAGTTCGCCGTGGCTCAGCGGCTGATCCTCCTGGACCGTTGGGAAGCGGTGGTAAACAAGCGCCGGAGCCGAAGCCTGGCAAGAAATCCGTATGTTAATATCATAAGTCATAAGAGTCATAAGAAATATCTCCTTCTGTGTTCTAATACTGTCTTAATGCCCAGTGCCTGCCATGAGGTACGTACCATAATCGAAATTCTCGGGGTCAAGAATGCACTAGCTGTTCAAAAGGATAATGCCAAGAGCACGGTCAGAACGATTGGTGCTAGTGACGAACATGAGAAAAAGGCAGGAGGTGACGGCAGCAGCAATCAAGCTTGACGGTACTGATCACCAATCTGAGAAAACACAGTGAAAACTGTGAACGGAATGGCATTGGTAGCACTCGGAGATTAAGAACGATACTCCATATATTGGTCCAGGCCGACGGCCGAATTGTTCCATGATCACAGGTACGCGATAAACAGAGTGGCTCCAAGTGCTGCTCAGTGCCTAGATGGTGGGGCGGAGCCTATGAAGGCTAAGACACGTACCAGCTTGTTCAGAGTGCCGTGGGTCTTTTTCTTCTGGTGGCGGTATGCGCGGTATGCACCTGAATTCTGCCGGGAAGGTTAGAAAATGTAAGGCAGCTTGACAGCGAACGCTTGCATCTCATTCCAGAACCACATCGAGGCGTGGACACCTCAGCGATGGCGAACCGTTCGCAGCTGCGGAATGAAATGCACCAGGAACCGCGGTCGCAAATGTTGCGGATCTATGCCACCTTACCCCTCACAGCATCCCTGAAAAATTTCGGATTGCAGGGGCACTCCCTTCCTCGTAGAAGCGTAAAGAGACAACACCGACTCCTCACAAAGAGTAGCAGAGCCTCGCCGCCACGCCAACAGGGTAATGCTTTCGAAGAGAGTGGCCAGAAAAAAACCCAGTGTAATACAGTGTAATATAGTAGGCCCAATGATTTGGGTTTAGGGTGAAAAGTTCCGGCCGCGTCTAACTCAGTCTGGCATGATAATCCGTCTTGACCGGATGCCCGATGCTGAATCCCGGAGCCTCTTACACGCTTCGCAGCCCATGCATTCGCTCATGCACTAAGCCTGGTGCTCCATGATAGATGAGACCTGAGAAGTAGTTTTGGACAAAGCCCCAATTACAGCCAGCCCTATCCAGCAAGTAATCGCCACATCTTCGTGCTTGTTACCTGGAAGACCCCAGGGCCGCCCACTGCATTTGCGAGTCAAGTCCGTGGCGGAGTGGAGTTTGCCAGAGCTGCCTGGCAGATGTTTGTGCAACTACTTCTTTGCTGGTTCTTACTCATCTTCAGGTTCCTGTTCTTCTATGCAGACTCGCTTCTCTGTTTTCCTAGACTTCGGCAAGAAAATGTCGGCCACACATGGAGTTTAGTCACCTGTACTTGGTGCTGCATAGGGCTGGAAGTTCATGGGCTTGGTGCTGGTAGACGAAAACGTGGTGAAGTTGCTACTGAGAGCTTGAAGGACTGCGGGTGAGTCATCTGCCCGGGGGGCGGAAAGCCTTCTTCGTCTTAGGTATGATATCTTCGAGCTGGACTACATCAGCGCTTACCGAGCCCAATCGGCAAACTGGAACTAGGAGAGCAACGCTGCGCTGGACCACAACCCTCGGGAAATCTTGGACACACAAACACAAACAAGACAAGCGCAAGATTGGTCAATTGAAGTCAATTGGTCGCTGATCGGCTGAGGACCGCCTGCCAATGCGGAGGCCCTGAGCGATGAGCTGTGGGAGGATTTGATGGTCACCATGCACCTCAAACCTGTATTGGCGCCGGATGACTTGTCAGCAGTTTTGCAACGTCTGGGCTACTTCAATTTGGTGGCTGCGGTGATGGTGAAGGTAGTGGTGGTGACGGTGATGATTTTGCTGCGGTGGTAGTGGTGGACCTTATTAGTGGTGTGATGGCGATGCTGGTCCTCGTTATGGTCGTGATTGTGCTGGAGCGGTGTTTGAGGTCTTCGGCTGTGATTGCTGTCTTGGAACAGACAAAATGTCATGAAGCTATATGTAGAGTCAAAGAGAGAGAAATTGTTGTTGGAAGGACGAAGGAGGGAAGAGACATCTAAACTTGCCGAAAGAACTAGGTACTACTCAGAGGCACGGCCGCAGGACAAGATCAAGGCGCTGGAGGGGGGAAGACGTGTCGGCAAGCACTGCTACAATAGATTAGATTCAATAGAGTCGAGGCCGCCGAAATGGATTTCAGTTTGAAGCTGGTAAGGTGAGGGTCATGCTGAATGCTCTCTGTTCCTGAGCTGGGAGACGTCGGCTGAGTTCTTTGTCTTTCAGCCCCGGAGGTCCTTCGCAGCATCTCCCACCTCATCTTCATCACCTGCATGCACATGCGCCAGATGGTGGGCCCCTGGACGGAAAGGTGCACACAGTGCTTCTTTTGAGGCAAAGCGTACAGAAGTCCAGAAGTAGCTGGCCTGAAACCCGAAGTCTTGTCTCAGTGGAAACCACGGCCTTTGATACCATGATGTGATCCAAGGATATTTCAAGGATCCGGTGGCCGAAGACCCGGACAAGGACCGAAGTGCCGAGTTGGAGCAGAGAGCATGGGAGAAGTGGTCCGAGGCTAGACGACCCCAGCCCAGAACGCTCCATAAGACTTCCACCAAATCTGTCATTGATGAATATCATAATAAAGGAAAGGCCTCCTCAGGCTTGACGGATGTTACTGGTCTATGGCAGCTTGGAGGATCCATCCGAACGCGAAGATCCTTTCCTTGCGAGAGAGGAGGCCTTTGTCACATTCTACTTGCGCGGCGTGGCAGCAGGAGTCAGGGTGCTAGGGTGCCTGCTCGTTTGGCGCTTTTGGCTGAGAGGCTGGTCAAGACGACTTTCTGAGGGCTGTGGGACCTGCATTCATTGGTTTGGATGATGGGTTCTTACGTGCATACTCGTGCAGGATTGGTGTCTGGTTCATCGTCGGTGCGCAGCAATGCCCTTGTTTTAACAGTCTCGTGCCATGAAAGGTATCATAGACATGCACAACTCCAAGCAGTTCCTGGTCCGATTCGAGAAACAGGACGACCCGGGTGCTTGTACTGCAGGTGGGCCGGTGAATCGCGCATGGCCGCCAAGCCCGGAAGCACAAAATACCTGCTACACTGGTTCTGTTTTACAGCTCGTTTTGCCAAGGTGAGGTCCCAGAGACTGACGTGAACAGCGAACCTGCTCAATGTATTGCTGTGCTGCTAATCCTTTGCCCAAGCTAGGTTGCTCTGCCACATGATGATTGCCCTGGAAACTGGGAGCTGACCTGCTGTTGGGTTCCCCGGTTCAACAGTCAACAAACCTGAGAAGCTTGTCTTCGTCGTAGATTGGCCGCAGTCGCTGCTACCGCGCGTCAAGCCCTTCCGGGAGGTCCCGGTATGCCCACATGTAGGGCCTACCAGGGACCACAGACAAAACTTGATGGGATCTTCGTTGCATACGGAAACAGCGCCGAAGATTCCAAGAATCGTTCATAGTGTGATGTACGAAACCCAAAATCCAGGCCTCGACTTGGGCATTCATAAACTTGTCTGCGTGACGGGTTTCATCGTCTAAACGGGTACCCGAGAGGTACCCGTGTAAACTCTGGAATTGGAGAGCTGTGGCTTTCGTGAGTGTTTGACGTCAGAGGACCCAGCATCATGTAGAACCTCGCGTGCGTCAAGTGTTAACTATTCATATGGTGTCTGGGCCTTATGGGAGGATTTATCAGGCCTGGGTTGGGTATCCTGGCCCTAAACCCATAAATCCTGAAACCCGTTGATGCTGACCGAGAATGAGAGCGAAAACCCAAAACCACTGGTTCCCTTCACCTCGCCTTGTACGGCGCAGTGTGAGTCGCAAAACCCAAGACTCTGGTTGCACTGCAGGAAGAGCTTTCACGCCTCCGGAGCAGATTGGGGTACGTCGCAGCCTTCCCGTTCATCCAGCCCGAGAGCCTTTCTTTGCATGGTGAGATGCGATTAATAGGCTTCAGGTTCAGGGACTTCGGGTTTGAGGAGGCATTCAGATGTGTGCAGAATGCACCGAGGCATGCTGGGATGCATTCGGACAGGTTCGGCAGTGCTGCCTTACTTTTCGCGATGAAAGCGGCAGATTAATCGTCTCAATGAATACCAAATGGCTGCCCAGGGGGCAGGAGACCACCAGACTTGGATCGCTAGTCCAACATTCTAAGTGGCTTCAATGAGCTGGCGCATGTAGAATGTAGTTTGTTTGTTCAAGATACACTATACAGCTATCCGTTTGATGTCTCCACATTCGCGCAGCACCTGTAGACCTTGACCCGGCGACAGACAAAGCTCCCGAAAGGAAAGGGAAATCGGGTGAGCAGGGCCTCAATGGGTCGAGCGGCAAGAATGGCGAACCAGGAGGGTGGTCGTTCAAGTTCAGACACGATAGTTTGGCCTTAACAGCCTTTTGCATGTCTCAGCCACTCAGTGCTTGATTTTATTTCCCCATGCTGCAGCACATGAACTTCAAGTTCCCATTCCACAATCGCCAAAAGTCTAAGTCGACGCTGCACGGGGCAGAACCCAGACAGTGCTCAAGTTGAGAGCCTAGAAGCAAGAACCGTCTTCAAATCAACAGCTTGCAGCAACCGTCCGAGAAGGGCCCAATCACAAATCACAGACCGAGGAACACCAAGTTCGTGCTCAATTTGCAGCTCGGCTCAGTCGGGTTTAGATAAAGTTTGACGGAACCAGGGTGCTGGATTTGATGGGCTTCTCGCTGCGATTGGATTGTCTGTCCCTCGCTCTGCAGGGGCGGCAGCGACCTGGTTTCATCGAAAGCCGACTGTCTTGCCACCAAGAGGCGTAGCAGGCTATGCCAAGAGCCCAACGCATCAAATTGAATGAATGCCATTGTACGGCTCCTGCAAGCTCTCATCTGATTGCGAGCCCTGTGAACCGTACCGCCCACCAGCAGGAAATCGAAATGGATCCGAAATAGAAGACTGAAACCTGACCGCAATACTTTAAATCCTAGGTTCGTAGATCTAAGGAAGTATCACGACCAGCGACTCTGTGTGTCCATGATCGTTGACCTCGCGCTTCACGCAGCTCGACTTTCAAAGCATGCTTCACTTGGTGACCTGAAAATCTTGAATTTAGGGCGTGGGGTGTGGGAATGTCCAGCGTGTACGCAACGCAAGATAGACACACTTTGAGTTGGGAAAGTGTTTCTCGAGTTCGGGATCTGTGGAACTGTCAAATTGTGCTCTGTGGTCTACCAAAATAACTCAACTCAGACGACGCTACTGCTGCTAGTTCGGACATGACGGTTCGGAATCATCTGACAGCACCCAAGGAGAAATATGGCAACATCCGGGACTACTCTCTGACGAACGAGGACTCAGATTGTCGAAAGTCATCGGAAACATTTTCAGAGAGGTTCCGCTTTCTTCCTCACCGTCGGGGGCAAGACAAGCAGATGTCAAGTTGCGCCGTCCTCGAACAAGGGCTACGGGTCTTGCATTTCTGCATGACTTGGTTTTGAACGATGGTCGGTCTGGATGCATGTTGGAATCACTGTGTGAGAAGGGAAAAGCAGATTGGAGATGTAATATCCGAAATTCGCACCAGAGGACGGCACCACGGACCCGATGACCATGGGCGTTCCGAGAAGCGCCTTCTCTCTTAGTCAGAGTCGGTTGAAGTTTCGGTGGAATTGGCTGGGGCTATGTGTGAATCAGCTGTGCACGCAGGGTACATTTAGGCATCTCACTGCTCGTAGCCGAGACGACAGAAGTTGCGGACCGCTGCTGACTAGGGAGTATTCGATGCCTTGGACCTGGATCTTTTCTTTGAGCACTTCTGCCCCAGAAAAGAAGACATGAATGGAAAGCACACATGGTCTTAAAGCCGAAAGGTTGGGCAGACCTGGCGAAGCTGCCCTCCTCAGGCTCCAGCTGCAGACACCATAGCTCGCGGTCGGCAGAAGGTTCTACTTAGAGACTCCAATATCCCTAATTAAGGAATATACCTTTTCTTCATATTAGGGATCCTGCTTTCATTTAAGGTATATTCCATAACTAAGGGATATTGGAGTCTTTGGATAGAAGCTCCCTTATGGTAACCCTTATTATAAATTATATAGACCCCGTTAAAGGAACCCTAGCAGCCTCTGCTGGAACCTCACTCTTCGCCAGGCGTCTTCCGCTGCCGATACGTCTGCTCGCCCGAAGACCGGCAAGTGGAGTTCCGCAAGAAGCTGGCCCAAACTTACGGCCTCCCGGTCATGATACAGGTCCGCGAGGTATGGATGTTTGCTTGTCGTGCTGTGCTAGAGTTTGAAAGATCCAGAGGGCAAAGATGTCAAAGAAGAATCGCGGAGACCAGACAGCAGCCCGTTGGTACAGCCTGAATATGAAGGCTACATGGCCGGGAACTTCTCGCCGTCAGACGTCTCCTGGTGGACGGGCCTGAAGGCACAAGACATGAGTGTTCTACTAGGAGCTTCGGGTAGCACGATGAACTTCACGCCAGGGGCCGGACAGATTCCGTTGTCGAAGCCTTGCCTGCTGGCATCAATCGAGTAAGCTCTGCTCTGTAAAGACTTCTGCAAGGACAGTTAGTTGCGAGGGCCAGGTAAGCCAGAACCTTCCAAAGCTTAAGTCCACGATCCCACAAACCAGGGCAGTTCCAGGGCCCCTTCATCGTCCTCCAGACGGGGGGTCAAGCATCCAAACCCCGCCAGGAGGCCGGTGATGACGTCTTGGATCTGCTCGAGCCTCCAAGCTGCGATGTTACCATGTGACAATGACTGCGAGGTTCTAGGACAGACGGCCCGGAAGGATGCGTTGTGCGGTCGGCTCCACGACCTTTGGAGCCCGAGCATGCCTTCGTCGCTAGAAGGAGTAAGAAACCACGTGGCATGGAGACTGCAGCCAGAACAGAGCTGACGATTCGGTTGTCAGTTTGGGTGGCAAGCCTTCCGGCTTCCCTGTCCCTCGCATGCCGAGGTTCTTCATCAGCAGGTACAACCATGCAACTTGGGCTGAAGTAAACCTGACCATGCATACTACTACTCTATCCGTACTACTTTGCATGAATCCAACTAGACCTAGCCTTGCAGCCGCCAGCCTTTGTCCCTGGCTAGGTCGACGAGGCCTTCCGAGACATCGATGGAGGCGTGAAGGAAGGCGAAAACGCAAACACCACAAGCAACGGAGAGCTTACATTGTCACGCGGCAGAGACTTGATATTGAGTTGCAGGTCAGGACGAGGTTCAGGCTGTGTCTCCTCAACTTGAAGCCCATGAAGGAAAAGCACGTGTCGCGCAGGAAGTGCGGACAGGGATTAGTGGCCGAACTCCTCCCAGCCATGAGTTGAAGCCGAGGCGAGAGTTCGAGGCGGGCTTGAAAGATATCGGCTGCTTCAAGCCACTTGACCTGCATAGGCTTTGGGGCTTCGGGGGAAAAGGGCTTCGAAGTGTCAGTTGTGTCCCTGGGTGCTGGGATCCAGCCCTGGAGTTGGGCTCAGACACAGAGGGAGCTTCATCTGCAAACGTGCAAAGCTCATGACTGGCTGAGGTTCAAGGGGCCGAACGAGAAGGAACGGATCGGTGCAGTCTTCCGGTCACTCGTCTTTGACGTCTGAGCTAGTCATTCATCCTCACAAGCTCGTAGCCTTATTTAGGCTTTGGACAACGCCTGAATAAGTCTCAACCCAAAGCGGCACTGGCTGTCCGATCGTGAGTACCTAATGGTCAGCAATGTTGGTAAAGCTATGAGGCATCGAGCTTCTGGCTTCGAGCAGTGTGTTACTTCTGGCCTGAGGCATGATTGGAATAGAAACAAAGGCAAACATCGGTAGGAAGCTAGGTAGGTTGCCCTCTCAGCTGGTCCCGGCGAGAAAACACTCCGAGCGACCCGTTCGACCCGAGTCAACAACTCTTTCTGTGCAAGGCGCAGTGTTGAGCCCAAAGCCCGGGCAGGTATCTGGACCCAGGCGGCGAAGGCAATGTTTCTCTGCAGGAGTGGCAGATCTTGGACCAACTCTGGAAAGAGCACCTCGGAGTTTCAATTATTTGAGGGTCGCTCGAACAGCTCCCCAGAAAAAAGGGCTGCATTTTCAACTGACCTGTGGGTCCTAAAGCATGATGAACCATTGCTCTGAGCACAGGTTTGTGCTGAGCATCCAGGACTGGGCTCAACACCAATCAAGGGAGATGTTGTAGCACATTCGGCCTGCAACGGTAATGAGATGCAGCGAGATCAGCAGAGTAGCTACCCACAGCAGCAGCAGCAGCACGCGGCTGCACTGCATGCGGACACATGCCTTGTGCAGATGCAGATGTCAAGAGGCAACGGCATACAGCCTTGTAGTACACAAGGTCGATGCAGAAGAAGGGACCTTGTCCCGAAACTAGCCCAGTTCGGCTGTAGTCGCTCTCCTTCGCTCTCCTTCATGACCACTATCGCATCCGCTATTGATTACAAGCACCGATGGCTGCCCGTCCCGAACAGTAAGTACCACTGTGACAACATGTTTGCTATTGCTAGTGGTTCGACGAAAAGCACAACAATCGCCTGCGTCCTGTCGTCGCATCCAGCAAACTCGTGAAGATGTGAAGGCACTAACAGAGGTCCAATGCAGCGTCCCATGGGGTTCGAGTACCTTTGGAGTGTTATGGTAACTCTTGCATGTTTTAAACATGTTGCTGTGGAGGAGTTTGTGCAGTTCCTCATCTTTGTCTTTGGTGAAGACTTGGATGCTGAGCCGCAGAGACCGTAACCCTTGGTGCTTGGCTTTGAGCTTGATTGGGGTTTGTATGGCCTACTGTGGAAACTGCAACTCCCTGACAAAGCGCCCGCCGACGTACTTTCCACTAGACACCCTGCGGGCGGCAAGAGCCCCAATTTAAGCTTGCACTCTCCACAGATCCCGTGCCGTAGGAAGAAGCTTGGATCACTCTGGACGACGACGAGAGTGGCGAGCTCTCCGAGGAGCTTCCTGGGCTGGTCTTGTGCCGTGTACCGGAACTTCTGGGCCCCTGCAACTGCGGCTGTTAAGCTCCGCCGAACATTTGGATTCTGGATGTCTCGGATGTAAGTGTCGAAGAACCGAAAACTGCGTAATCGCAAAGTGGTTCCCAGGCGCTGCAAGTTGCAGAGACGTTTAGTTTAGTTAGTAGCGGCTTTGGCTCCTCAGTACATCTTCGACATAGTAACCTTTCGCTTCTGCCGTGAAACGGCAGAAGCTTCACGACGCTGCACAACTATCGGGTTTAGGGGGTTTAGGGTTTATTCGAGCACCTGTGAGAGAGAGAGGGTTTACGCCCAGGGCAATGTGCACTGCAGCCCCTGCTCAAAAAAAGGGTTTACAGCGTGTCTCGATTTGCCCCTCCGATCTCTTTACAGGACGAGTGGAACAAGGCCGTGGCCGACATAGGACCATGCTCCGTATCTGCATGCACGGGTATTGCCGCTCATGAAGAGGGATCACCGGACTCAGGCTTTGGGCCGAAGGCTTCAGACCCAAATTGAGCTTACGGGTCTCTCAGTGCAGACCTTCGCGTCAGCTGCAAGGAAGCCTGCATACCCCTTCTGAAGCATCACGGAGCAAGCTCCATTTTCTAAAGCCCGGGCGCGCAGGATACTTTGGCCCGTCTCGCGTGGTGTTCGCCTTGTCACGTGGCACAGGTTAGCACGAACCACAATAGCCGAATAGCTCCGGACAGCACTACACACTGGCCTCCGTCAGCTTTAATTGTGCATGTCCGCATGAGCAGTCCGTACCGCTTGTAACGTGCCCTTGTGGATGCTGTCTCAGAGTAGCACCTCTACTCTTCCCAATTCTGGCTTTCTGATCACTGTTTGCCCCTCGATGCACAGGTTGGATGGTTCAGATGACGGGAACATCTCTTACGACGAGTTCAAAGTGTTGGAGAAGTACCTCGGCATTGGCTAAAACATGAGAGGTCGGAATAAGTGGCAACAATACGCCTTGGGGCCCATATTATTACAATTATGCTAAAGCCATATTGCAAAGGCCCCTATAGTTCAGGTGGGGCAGCATGCCTCGGGTATCCTTGGGTTCTCACGGCGAAAATTGCACTTCACTGTCACTGTTTCTTAGCCATTGAGGTTAACTCCCTGATCCGGGTTGGAGGTTTCTTGGCTTTTTCGAGTAAGACCTGATTTCACATGGCGCCAAACCGATGCGTGGAGTTTTTGAACCTGGTTTCCTTGGCCGGCCCAGAAAGTGAGACGGCTGAGGTGACGTGGAACCAAGTTCCTTTTGCGAAACAGGTGTTTCTTGTAGGGGGGGGACGGTTTCTTTCTTGGCATGATAAGCGATGCAGTCGCTGAGGTACAGGCCCAAGCGCCAGATTGCAAAGAATAAGAAGAAGTAGACTGCCTTCTCCGAAGGACGGGGAACACCGAGCTCAGAGAGGGTCTGGGTCTTCGTGTCGTTGTCTATTCTTCTGGTATGCATGAGGGCGCTGTCATCCTCTGGCGCATTGTGCACATCCTCAGCTTTTGCCAGGACACAAGGCAGTGACAAGAAGCGCCCGCAAACGGACGAGTGAACGTCCAGCGAACCAAGCCGCCGGCAATCCCCTGTAGCAAAGCTCTGGTCATGAAGAGGTACCATCACAAGCAGCTTGTGTACGAAGCTTCTGTCAGTGCGGCTGCTTGCTACACTTATGGATGCACACAAAACGAACAATATCCCCAAGTTGTTCGCCTGATTCGCCTGCCCTCGTGGTACGTGTTGGGACTTATGCTGACAAGCTCCAAGGCTTCCAAACTCCATGCCATTAGACCTCCTCAACTAGATGCTGTCACACTTGCGGGCGCTACATCGAGGGGCTTTACACGTAAGCATATCCAGGCTATGCTATGACTGTATGTGTATGTGTGTGGAGAAACATGAATACTTCATACAGTATTTGATACATGGTATATATTGCATAGGACATGCTAATTGTGTGTTATGTTCAGTGGTCATACTGTGTTATACATTCTGCCATGTCGTACTAGAGTAAACCATACTTCACTATAGCATGTGACGTTTCATGAGTTTTCCTCTGATACACAAAATTTTGAAGCACTTTGAATGTCACATCATATAACACATTTTATGAGAGAGACAGTCAAAAAGTTAGCAAATGCCGGTGGCTGGGAAATCGGAGCCTCGGCCCAGCGAAGCTGACACCGAAACTCTGCTGTTTGTTGCACGCAGGAACCCCGTGATCTAAGTTGAATGTGGGGGAAGGAGGCGAAAAGATGACGCGGGGACAAGGGTTCTAAATGCTTGTTTAAGGGTTCTATAGGTTTTGAGAATAGGGTCTTTCGCTGATTTGATAAGTGTCCATACTTATGCTATAGTTCACCACTATTTTGATTTTATCGGCACCCAGAGGCCCCTATAGCGGTAGTAGTCGTCGTCGCGGTCGTAGTCGCCGTAGTCGTAGTACTAGTAGTAGCAGTAGGAGTAGGAGTAGGATTAGGAGCTGTGGTCGTCGTCGTTGGGGTGGTGGCGGTGGTGGTACTAAGTCATTTCGCAGGTTCCTGCGTGCCATGATTTCAGGCAGTCTGTAACCAGACTTCACACGGCAGAGGTGCCGGGAGGCTGTTGCCATCGAGAGCCATAGAATCATAGACTTGGCATCTGCCCAAACAGCATTTCCCGTCAAGCTTTGTGCCATCTTAGGATACCTTAGATGAGCTTATGAATATGGCTACGGCCTCGACCAAGACGTCTCACTTCGAGGCAGTCGGCAGGCTTGGGAAGAATTGGGTGGGTCCGTCCCTCTTTGATGACACCTTCCTCGTGAATAAAGAGACACCTACAGAAAAGCATCCCACATCCTCAAGAAATGCGCAGTGCATAGTCACAAAACTCCAAGACTCGAAAGCCACGCCTGAAGCCACAAGCCCTGTGACCTTTCGCTGAGGCCACGAAAGACGAGCCGGGTCCTGGTTTGGAGTTTGGGGTGCAGTGTTTGTTTAGACCTGCTCTGGGTGGTGCATTAGTGTAGTATTCATGGGCAAGCACCGCAACATTTAAGCAAAGAGGCCGGAAGGATTTTGCCAAGAGACGTTGTACGCACTGTAGAAGATTAGTTGTAATGCAGGAGTCTCCAGGAGATTGAAGCCTTCGGATTTCGAGTATGGAGCGTGTCACGATGGTTCTTGTGAATCTTACGTCAGCGCAATGAAGTAGCTCTACAGCCAACTTCGTGCAGCCGATCTTTCGTACACATGGTTCCGCGCTGCTGTTGGTAAGGCAAGGCAGTTCATGCAGTCAGACTACAAGCAGCAAGCCAAGCTGGCCCTGTTCCTTCCTGACCTGCGGGTATTATATGTTGTATTCCACCTTGTCTTAGCAAGGGTCCTTGGTGATTTAGGGTACCCTCAAGTGACACCCTTCTTCACAGCAAGATCCGCACACACACACACACGCACGCACACACACACACATGACCTCCCTGCAGCGTGAACCCAATTTCTCGAAGTATCTCGCGCTTACTTAGCTTTCCGCATCAATCAGCGCCCGTACTGACATGATTCCACAGTGAAACCTTGTTTCACTTGGAAGTTCATGGGTAGTTATAAGTGGGGTTATAAGTCCAATAATATGGGTTAGAATTATGGTTACCCTACTTATAGCCCCACTTATAACTACCATGAACCTCCAAGCAGCGCTTCTCTTGCACCCACATGCACTCAGCACACCCCGAAGAGAGAAGCTATGCCCATCTTAGCCCCAGGTCCCATGCCATGGAGACCTTGGATGGGGCGCCCGTCACGGCCTTCGGCCAAGCATCAAGATTCGAGCCATTTGCGCGTCTCTAATCCTGCCACGATTTAACGAGTAACCTTGTCTGTTGGGCAGCTCAGCAAGCAGAGAGTGAGACTCAGACGCCTGTCGAGGCTGTGATAGCTGCTAGAAGTAACTAGAAGTACCCCCAAACCCAAAAAACTTGGAATGAGGAGGTGGAAGCTGACGAAGTCGTCCACTCCTAGCCGTTCCGTGACGGGATCGCATGCGTGCAGCGCTGCGGCATGCTTCGGCATGTGGTGGAATGCACTGTGCTGTAAGGGCCGCTGCGGGCGACGAAGACCGGTGTGAGAGCGAAGGGTAGCATGCTGAATGAATCATGTCCGGAGTCCGGAACGTGTATCTCGCAGTTTATGTTGCTGTAGAAGAGTTGTTTTGTGAAGTTGTGAACATCCAATCTTCTGTGTCCTGCGGGGCCAATGCGCTCGTCTGCGTTATCAGTAACCTCGCCAGTCCAAGTTGTGAGTGCTGAAGAAAAACAACCAAGTCGAAGCCCTAAGCACTAATTTCTCCAGAGCGACTCAGCTAGGTAGGCTGGTTATCTGGCCTGAATGCAGCCCTCAATCAAGAAAGCCTAGATGCTAGCTCCTCTGACACATCCAAAATGAGCGCCAGGTTCCGAAAACCCAAGCTTCAACCAAGAACGCCCGAGCTTTAATGGAAGTGGTGGCACATGGCAAACATGCCGCTTTATTGTTCTATCAAATCAACCTTGCCTAGCGACTCGTTCAGCAAGCAGGAGACAAAAACCCCTAAAACCGACGTGATGGAAAGACCCAAGCCTAAATCAGCAAAGCCACAACCCTCTCTTTGATGCTGTCCTTTTGAGGGTGAGCACCTCATGGACGTGTAGTACCTGCTAAGTGAGTCCTCGAGGCCTCCATGCGGGAGCCCAAAAGAGCCCTTCGATTTGCCTCGTTCCTAACATCTCTGCCGAGGTCGAGGAGCTGGCGGCTGCCGAAGCAGCCAAGGCAGGACCTAGTCCGTGGGGTTTCGGGTATACCTTTGGGGCCCTAATAATTGGAATAGGGTTTTGCGGCCCATTATACTATAGTCATAATAAGGAACCCTCTATATCAGGGGCTGGGGGGGTTCAGGGGCTTGTGGGGTTTAGGGTTCATGCAATCGAGCAGATGCTGGGGTTCAGGTTTGGAGTTCGGTTCTCAGGGTTTGGGGGACAAGAGTCGCAGTAATCAGCAGCATTTTTTTTGAGCAAGGAGAACCCCAAGGTTGTTCTAATTACTCAGGGCCTGTATCGGAGTACCGCGGCGTGTAGCTGTTAGGACGCAAAAACATGCATGGAAGGAGCTGCAAGATCCCACACACGTCTCGCGTTTGCAGTGACCCCAGGCTGCAGAACAGGCTTCGCGGCGGGCGAAGTCCGTGCCGCTGCTAAGGCCTCCTCAGCTTTATGAAGACGCTCTATACTTGTACGTATCTGTACGCATGCTATTCATGGGTAGATGGAAAGAGGGATAGATAGGGAAGTAGATGATGTGTATATATATGTATATGGAATATATATATAATATTATTATATATATATATATATATGTGTGTATATGTGCCTTTACACAATTTCATACACATAATACATACCTGCATACTTGCTTACACTTACACATTTACATAAATACCTACTTACCTGCCTACTGGTACCTACCTGCCTACCTACATACATTATACATACACATGTGTGTGCACAGAGGTTTTTGTCCAGTACCCATCCCTGAATTATTCCAAGTGTCGGCCCACTTACCCCCCTGCTTGTGCTGTTTGCACGCTTCTCTATTAGCATTGCTTCTTTTCTCTTGTTCGTGAAAGTTGTTATGTGCTCCCGATGGCTGCTGTGAGCTTGAGAGTTGAGTTCGATCGAGGGGCGTGCCAAAGTTGAATAGGGGTTTCCGAAAACAGGGGCAGCATTGTCGACTCTGGTTTGCATCATGCCCAATAGGGAACCCGTATCCACCTTCCCGGACTGTTGAAACGTTGTCATCTGAGCAGCAGCAGCAGCTGCTGATGGTCATGTTAATATCTCGCCATACCTCGCCTCCTTACAGTTTACTTTCTTGTGGTTCAGGGTGCATCGTACTCGGGCAAATGCACAAGTCCTGATGCAAAAAAGGTGCGATGTCCTTCACTGGCTTACTCTAGAAGCAAGTGTAACTAAAGCTGTGAGCGCCATCATTCAATGATGTGAACCCACCCCCCGGGCCCCTCCCGTCGCGCGCAGGCCCCGAGCCTTGAGGTGGCGTGAAATAGCTTGAGAGCAGCTTGAGAGCAAAATGCCGCCTGCTCTGCATCGGTCCGTGTGAGCGTTTGGGAAAGTCGGAGCTGCGACATAGGAAATATGCAGAGAGTACTTAGAGCCCGGTGCGGTAACAGTACATGAGATCCTCAATTACCGTAGCCACGACCATCACAAGAGCGATCACAACAGCCATAACAAACTCAAAAGCTGCGTCCGCTGTCGTCACCGCTAGTGCCAGCCGTACCGCTGCCGCTGCGGCACACCACCACCACCACTAACAGCACCACCATCACTGCTGCAGCCCACAGCACAACGACCAGTTAAAACCAGCAGAAGCACTGCTCCGACACCACGTTCACGACAACGAGCAAGATGAGGCACAGGAAGCGGAGGACGACGATTCCGAGCTGTGCTCAAGGGGCTATGGTCAGGGGTCTCCTGCGATGCACTTACTTTCATGGATTCATGAACACAGTGCTTGTCAAGAGAGGCATGCAAGGCGCGGCCAAACTGTCGGACCAGGTGCCCTCTGTAGCCTGTACCAGGTTCTACACATGCTCGAGACCTCGAGACTCCTGCAGGGCGTTCACCCGCATACTTTTGTTGCCTGTTCCCCTTAATGCGGCTAGTATCCATGCGAGAATGATGCATGTCAACGTTTATCTCGGCCCTTTCCGGCTGCCAGAGATAGCGCAGAACTATGTGCTTGATACTGACATGTCCGGTTGTGAGTCACTAGCCACAGAGGGCGGGTGCATTGTGTTGAAGAGTCTCGCCGCCTGCGACATGTAAACTTGCAACATTCCAATGTTGCGTAGCTTGCAGCAGACCGAACAGCCCAAAGAACAGCAACACCGGGCGAGTGAAGCTGCTGCACTTGCTTGCCACCAATCTGCGGAAATTCGCAACTTCCAGGACAGGGCAGCCTTTTGTGTGCAGCTCGGGGGCCCTGGCGCTGAAAATCTCTGAAGCGCCGCCAAGCATAGCGCAAATCCAGCAGCTGTGGCTTTAAAGTTTAGATCCTCAGCTTCGAAGCCTTTTGAGGAGATGCCGGCAGAGCGTGGCCAGGACGGACGGGACGCAGCGCTTCTGACTAGCCTCTTGGATTCTAGATGGATACATCTTTGAAGTTTCGGACAGCTTCAGTGCATGCTCATCGAAACTGGCATGCAGTACAAGTGCGAGGAGTTTGATTCCAACGAAGATTGGAGTTCCCGACAGAAACCCTCATAAAGCTTCAAACTATCCGGCTACAGAACCCTGATGGAAGCCTAGCAAAGACCCAGAATGACACCGAAACCGTTCTTGGTCCCAGGTGAGCAGAAGCTCGAAGAGGCCCGGGCCCGGATCAACGGCGCCACACGTGCAGCCCTCGCCTCCCGGTAGAGACAGTGGGACTTCTCCGAACTGAAACAATTTTCACCATAGTCATCATCATCACCATGAAAGTCATAATGCCACAGGTAACAGCAAGAAGAAGGAGAGCAAGCATAAGGACCATCATCATCGTCATCATCATTCGTAAGAACTAGTACCACTACTAATAACCGTGCTGACAACAACGAGGGGCCGCTTGCTAGCAAGTTGGATTGATTGTTGAACTGCATCCAGAACTACCAGAGAAGAAGAGAGCTATCGAGTCCTCAGTGCAAGCACATGCTGGCTTCTTCTGAAATTCTGCCCAGAATGGGCTTGGCTTCAACAATTGGCAACTGTGACTTCGTCATTCGCAGAACACTTTATGCCGAGAATACAAGCGCCGGGAGTTGCAGCAGCCTTAGAGTGTAGAGAGAGTTGCTTCCGGAGATCTCCAGCTCATGCTAAGTCCGCCGCAACGACAGTAGAGTCTGTGTGGGACGCAACACAATGCTCACTGACGCTTGCAGCGGGCACCTGACATCTCCAAGCAGCTCTAGCCCCCAGCAAAAAGGGGGGGCTAAACCCTTCTTGGGAAGGCAGGCAATATTCGTGTAAGTACAAGCATTTCTTGCTGAAGCGATGTGCCCCATGTTCCCGACAGCGGCTTGCCACTCGCGGGCAGTCTAAAGCCGATGCTTTCCCATGATGGACACACAAACGACTCCTTAGCGATTGGTGGTTGCTTGATCGGCCTCGCCTTTGGCTTCACTTGCCCGTAGCTCTCGAATTAGGCCACCGGCTACCAATAAGTTGCTGTTTGTACCGGCTGCTCTTTGGAACCATTCTACCAGCTGTGAGCGTAGCCCCAAGTCCGCTGCAACACTCCCTGGCTGTTTAGGGAATCGAAACTCACAAGCCCAAAATTGCCCCAACTCGAACTGCCTGAACACTAGCCCTGAACCCTAAACTGTGAGCGACATGCCTCGCTTGGATTGTCCGAGTGTGAGCGCCGAAACTGTGAGCGCCCAAAACCTTACCTAAGCCCAAACCGAAACCCGCAACCCAGGAAACCGAGGAGACTGGCTTCCAGGTTCTCGGCGCCCCGGCAGAGCCCACCACTGCTTTCCAATGGTGGTACCGTAAGGGCTTCGGAGTCCACGGAGGTGTGCTAGAGCATCAGTAGTAGCAGCAGCTGCAGCAGCAGGAGTAGGAGTAGGAGGAGTAAGAGTAGTAGTAGTCGTCGTCGTCGTAGTAGTAGTAGTAGCACTAGTAGTAGTAGTAGTAGTAGTAATAGTACTCCTTGCTTCGTGATCATTCAGACATGCAAGAGGCAAAAAAGTAGTAGTAGTAGTAGTAGTAGTAGTAGTGGTAGTAGCAGAAGTAGCAGAAGTAGTAGTAGTAGTAGTAGTCGCATTGTACCGCGACGCTGAAGCTTTCTTCAGGAGCGCGACCAGCGCAATGAATTGCAAGCAAGCTTGCTAGCGGCCCGAGTGTCAAGTCTTTGCCTTGGATGCTGATGTACGCGCAGCTATTGTAGATTCTTTACATGGGAGCATTGCAACACGAACCATATAACTACTAATTGTAGTTTGGAAATGGCTCGCAGACTGATCTGAGGTGAACTGGCCAGACAGCGTGAGGGCATCGAGAGGATCAACGCTCACGTGCAAGTGATCTGACAGTTGTTGAGCAGTCGGCAGTTGCTTGTCGTTCCACTGCATAGATCTGGCTTGATCTTCCAAGCTTGTGGCCTCTTGCATTTGAAGTGGCGCAGGACTACTAGCTGGCTGTTTATGCAACACCACACCAGCCTGGTTGGCATGGCACCATCAGCCTCCACGAGCTGAGGCCACTGATGACAATATCTCTGGCGCACGGAGAGTGCTGGTTCAGATGTACCGGAGGGCCATGGCTGCTTGACCTACAGGGGCCAGGAGATTAGCACCGTCTCTCTTAGCATCTGGAACTTTGAGAAGCTTTCCGACTGAGCTCTTTATCACTGTTCGAAGCTTCGACCCGATGCTCAAACGCATTTGCATGATGCAGCAGAAGACGCGCTAGTGACTTGCACAACCCCCAGCAGACGGCCAGAGTTTTTCTACTGTTCGGGTTGAAAGACAGCAGCTGCGTAGAATCAGCAAAGCTGGGTGCATTTGGTGACATGTAACTGCCAAGCCCAGGCCAAGAAAATCGCGTTGTGGTGCATGGTGCTTATCCTCCTTGTGACCGTCATTGTCATCATCTACTTCATGATCTTCAAGCATCCGAAGAAATGAGGCAAAGCTCGAGCAGAGCTGCTCTTTTCGCGCCCCAAAACCGAAACCTTCACCAGAGTCCCGGTACCCGTAACTTCGCGGGTTCCCAAACTCGGCCAGGAAAGCCGCAAACCTCTTGCTTCCTGCAACTACAGGCAGAAAGCATCTCACCAAAGGGCTTCTAGGACGGCTGGGCTGTGTGGATAAGACCTCTCACTACGAAAGCGCATGGTTGGCTTATGTGCCCTATTCTGGTGCTTTGACCTAGAGGTGAGGCCATGAACATCAGCACAACGACAACGATTATCCGTACTGCTGGTATCATCACTATGATGGCGATTCTTATGGTGATGATGATGATGACGAGTGTTGTGATTATTGTTGTCATCATTGTTACTGACAGTAATGCACTATGTTTGCATTATTACTGTTATTCTGCTTATTGCTGTCATCATTGTCATTCTAGAAATTCATGTTTATTGTTGTCTTATCTTCATTGTTAAGTATTGTCGCTATTGTTGTTGGCATTGCTACTGTATTTGTTGTTGTTGTCAGAGGCCATTATTTCTTCCCCAAACAGCATGGGGTTCTTGCCTACAGGGTAAAGAGGCCTAGATCACTGTGTCACCGAAGCAACGCACGCGGCCGTCCCGCCGTGGATGCATCCTCCACACGCCGGAGTCAGTGCAAAATCCAATGTCTCGGCACTGGCGAACTTGACAAGCCGAATTTCTGCTAGAGTGCTGTGCACATTTGTGAGTGCTTTTGGATGGAAATCGTGCTCCCGCCGATGGTCACTCGAAGTCCTTCAACGTCCATGCAGGGCTTGGCAATCGACGTTTTGCCCGAAACTCGTGCTTTGCGCCTCCACAGATCGTACTCTCGCCACAGTCCCGCTCGTTTTCCCGCCGCGGTGTTGTGCCCAAGTACGCCTCAGAGGTTCCTTTGGAAGGGTTCTTATCTATGTGGGCTTCGACTGGTAGGTGCTCTTTCACTGTTTCGGTCATTCAGTGTCCTGTTCGGACGAGGACGCCCCCGCACCGGCTTCACACTCGCAGAAGTCATACTATAGCGATGCTCGAGACACAGGGAAAATGCGTATGTGGTCTCAGTGCTTCAACTTCTGTTGTGCCAGTTGTCGCCAGCGACGCAAGAAATCTTGATAGTGGCACCGCCAGAGTGTGCCCAGCCGGCCGCGATGCCTTGGTGTCTTTTGCTGGGGATGTCAGAGGGTTTCGAAAAAGCTGTCCCGTGGGTCCGCAAGTGCTGGGCACGGGCGTCGATGAAGGCTGGAAGGCTTCTGTTTGTTGAGGAGAACCGGTAAATTGAGGTTGGGGGACCTGGGCTCGGCCTCGCATTCACATTTTGGCAATCGAGGCTTTTTGAAGTGTGAGGAGAATATGTAGTGGAAAGATCTACGTATAGCAAATATACAACATTCAGCACAGTCAGAAGCACTAAATTCCAATAATGTAAACAAACATCTAGACAAGCCAGCATGCTTGTGCAATTGTATGGTTGGATAAGCCATGCGAAGCTTGTAGGTGCTGCAACTACTTGTGAAGTGAGCTGGCCACTGGTGCACTTCATCCTCCGCATGAAAGGACTCTGACCTTTAAGCAGTTCTTGTTGGGCTGTTCTTGCGGTAGGGATCCTACTGGTTGAGTCTACTGACAAACCCTTCATACTTTCCACTGTTTCCCAACTGTGGACTTGACTAACAATCCGGCCGCATGCTGAACCCATCTTGCTGAAAGAGCGGAGCTGGCACAAAATGGGAGTATACTTGATAAAGAACACGTATATTTGTTTGCTTGTATGTATATAAGATTATATAAGTATGTATGTGCCACCATTGCAACATGACAGGTCACATCGAGCAAGGCTTCAGGAAAGCTACCTTCACCTCGCTCAAAGCTCTCAGCTTTGTATCAACTAGTTACTGGTTTCAACAAACACACGGATGTCGCGCATCGTGTGCGAGGAACCATGCAGCTCAAAGCCCTTATCCTTATCCACAGCCCTAGCCCTTTCCGAATGTACTTCCTCAATTCGCCATGGCAGAGACGCCGAGTGCCACTGGCACCACGGATGCGTCGCATGCTGAGGTTGAGTAGGGACTCAGGCGTTCGGCCATGCAAGCAGGCCCTGCAGTGACGACGGGAAAGTCGAAGAGGAAAGCAGAGCAATGGGGGTGTCAGGGCCTTCAAAGCTTGTTGCCAGCCTGCTGTCAAAACAAAGGACACTGCCCTGCGAGCCTCAAATTTCACTAGTCACTAGTCTGGCAGATGGGCACCATGTAACGACGGAAGCAGAAGCTTAGATCACTCAACCGTTAGACTGATGCTGAAGCTGTTTCGGGATGGTGTAGAGCCCAAAGTTCTGCCTTTACACTGCGAGACATCCGCTTCCATTTTAAACTATTCTGCACAGGCCATGGTTCGGATGGCATGGATGGTAATGGTTGCGGTGAAAACGGTAGTAGTTGTGGTGATGATAATGCTGAGAATGATGATGATGATGACGATAACGCCGATCATGATGCTTCTGACCCTTGTGATGATGATGATGATGACGAGCATGATGATGATGATGATTGTTCGATGGTGGTGGTGGTGGTGGTGGTGACCGTCATCATTTCCATCATCGTCATGGTGGCCGTGGAGCTTGAACAGCTGATTGCCTGGAAGCCTCCTAATCCGAGCGACTCACTTGCAAAGGCCTGGAAACCGGGTCCCGCAGTGCCAGAGACTTCTGCGCCCGGCTTACTTGGAGGGCTGAAGGGATGAGAAAGGGTGCGAAGCGCTGGCCAGATGCAAGAAGGGTGCCTCAAATTGGGCAGGGCTTGAGGGTTCTGTGGGGCGAGGGATCTTGGTATTCCGGAGGCTGAAGATAGCACAGATACGGCGTGCAACTTCCGAAGCAGTGCAAGCCCAACTCACTGAATGTGTACAGCGGCAGATACAGTGCATCGCTCCATCATGCCGCGAAGTTTCACCCTAGATCACGCGAACGAAGAGGCCGAAGCACAGTCACGAACACCTCGAAGCCAAGACTGCCGCTACTCAACCTTCAGACCCGCAGAGTCCGAAGAGTCGAAAAGAAACCCCAAGGTGCATGGGAGGGCCCCTTCTGGAGGTGCGGGCCGAGGCAAGGGGCGCACTAGATCACAAGTGCGCTTGCTGACAATAGGCAAGCTAGCAGCGCAACAGCCGGAGCTGCGGCAACAAGAACAACAGCAAACACGAGACCGACGGCAATAGCGGCAACCGCACAGGCCACACCAACAGCAGGAGCAGAAGCTGCATCGTTAATTAATCGTCAGACTTGTATTCCAGTTTGGCTGTGCTTCAAGATTCGAGTTCAAGGTGCTGAGATGTCGGTGGATTTGGGGGTGTGGAGCTTCGGGTTTAGGTGAGGCTTGGTGTTGAGACGCATCCGGCTACTCCGGAGTAGACGGTACATCTGTCCGGCACGAGTTGAAACAGCGTTGCAGTTCCGAGGTCAAACTTTCAGTCAGGTTCGAGGTTTGGTTCGCATGGGACTGAGTCAGCCGTCTGTGGGAGGTGCCCAAGGCATTTTTGGAGGAGCGCCTCGGCAGCATAATACACGAATGAGCGATGCTGGAGTTTCCAGAAAACAAAGCGTCGCACAGTTGCCGATATTTTGAGAGTGGAATGTTCTTGCAGTGAGGCATGAGGCATTCAGCATTGAAGTTGGATCGCCCGAGTAGGGAGCCAGGCGAAAGTTCAGCAAGATGTGAAGTCAAGAGTCAAGAGTGTACTGCAGTAAAGTTTGAACGAAGGGGCTGACAAATTCGTGTCGCTTCGCGCCATGACAGAGGAGACACTGTGAGCACTTGTGCTTAAAGTCGGTACCGAGGTACAAGCTGCGACCGAATGCGGCCGCGACCCTAGCAGGTTACCTGAGCATTGCTGCCTGGCTTCGTAGTGGGACAATCCAGAGCCCCATGCTGGAAAGCGTTGCGATGCAAACCTCGGTTGGTATCACGATTGACTATTGAGGGAGGTGGCGTGTAGTGCAGAAGGTACTACAGTACTCGCGGCGTCCATCAACAACCAACCAAGAGGATGCGCTTTTTATCATGCTGATAAGTCAAGTTCCGCGGTGTCAGAGAGCTTGATTTCGACTGCCCAGGTCCTGCAAGTGGAGGGCTCCTTGGTGATACTGTTATCCCTGAATTGGCTCTCATTGTTGCTGATGGTCGTGATACGGGTCATGGTGGCGATGAACATGGCTGCCCACACAAATGCTATGCTCCGGCTTCCCCTATCCGTGCACGTTTTGATTCTAGAGCGTTCAAGTTCAAGAAGAGCTATGCCCCCACGAAACAAACATGCCAAGGTCACATGCAGTCTATGCTCACAGAGATGGGTCGCCTGACCAGCGAGGCCAGAAGCGAGAGAGCGAGGCAATTAGAGGTTTTGGTCTTTGTGTAGCCTGCCTCATTGAAATTTATAGTATTTTATAGTGAATTTCATAGGGCTTATTGTGCAGCCTGCGGCTTCGAGACCAATCGGAGTGTCTTGGTCGATTCGGAGGCTGTGGCAAGCAATCAAATCACTAAGCCACTGGCCTGAGAGCTGCGTCTATCTATTTGTGCCGATAGGTATGCAGATGTCTTGGCCCCGATGCCAAAGTCTTTTCGGCATGTTCATGTGATGGGGCATCAGCCTTTCGGTGTGCAGACTCAGCAGAGTCGCATCTCAATGGCTTGAGGGGCTAAGGCGGTTAAGGAGGGTTTACTAAGAAATCATGTTTTCAGAGCTCATAGAGTGTATAAAGAGTGTTCTATACAGAGTTACGTGAATTTGGGGGCTATCTGCTGTCTCGAAACCCCACACCGTCAAAGAGCTGGTCACGTTCAGGCCAATCGTTGTCCATGCCTTTTCACTTCCTGCATGCAGCATAGGAGCATACTGGTGAGAGTTTCTACACGTATAAGGCGTAATGTCCATTCGTGGTGGATCCTTGTCTGGCAGAGCCGAAAGTGAGAGACGAAACCCTTACAAGGGAATTTCAGAAAAAGAAGATAACTTAACGATACGGTCGTATACGTTTCGGAAAAACTCCTTGAGGTATCTCTAACTTTATAAGAAGCCCTTCCAAGAGAGACCTGAGAGAAGGACTGTCCGTCTAGGCCGGCCTAGTGCTGGAATATGCAGCTACGGGTGGGGCGACGAACACCGCGCTCGCCGTGCAGGCAGCGGCAAGCCTTCCAATGATTCCAGAAGGGGCTTAAGAGCGACATGCCTTCCGTGCTCCTGGAGTAGAGAGCTGGAGTTGCAAGGTTCCTCCGCCTGGTCTTCTGTACCAGGGGCTAACAGTCCAAAGGTTCTGTGTAGTCTCAGTGGCCTTGGAGTTGACCAGTAGTTTGGTTGCCAGCTGTCCCATGTTTCGGCCATGGCAGGCTTTGCTGCAGCAGGACCTTGGCCCGATGTCCGCGGAGGCCCTGCGCTATTCGTCTTGCCACTTGTGACATAGCTGCTGCTGCTGCTGCGTGTCTGCAACTGTCCGAGTCGCAAGCAGTTCTTAGCTGAGTATAACAACTCTCACGATAAAACCCCTTGCTGCGCCTGTGTTCTTCTTCAATCTTCCGCACATACGACGACCATCGGTTGATCGCCAAGCTTGCCCTTTCCACCTCTTCGGAGGCAAGTGGTCTTTGGCACCAGAGCCGTAGCATGACCAGGCCATTCGGCGGCAGACGCCTATCGTTTCCATCCTTGGGGGCGTCGGCCGCGACCAGTTAGGCAAGCAGGACCTTGGGTTGGTTTCACTCATGCGACAGCTTCAGGTATTGGTCTAAGGAGGTGGAAGTGCCTGTGGCTGCGCTGGTGCAGATTATGTTCCTCTCCCTTGAGCCGTAATCTCAAATTTGCTCCAGGTTACAAGCTGCAAGACTACCTCAAAGAGGCTGGTTTCCAGGTTTAAGTTTGCATGCACAGTCGAGCTGATCAGCTCGTGTCGTTTCTTGCTATGCCCGACTCTTGACCCTGCTGGACCCTGACAAACGGAATATCAGCTGAGTTGTTTGAGCAACATGGATGCCGCGAGTTCAACACGGCTTCGACGTCGCTATCAGACCCTTGAGCCCCCAACAGATGCAATCAGGGCCTTACAGGCTCGGTTACAAGGCTTGGCATTGCGGAACGGTTCTAGGCAATGCGATCTTGTTGTCGCTCGGTTTGTCGCAGACTGGCATCCAGCCGCTCTTTTCGGAGATCGTCTCGGAGAGCACTGGCTGGACTGCCGGGGCTCCCGGCTTCCCAAGTTGCTACGTTGACAGCTAATGTTTTGGTGGAGGGGACCTGATCCACACACACACACACACCGTGCTGCTGATCCGGAGCACTGGTCATCCCTGGTCCATCTCGAACTCATTGACGCGTGCTTAAGTCGGATAGCCAGTTGTGAAGGAGCGTAGAAAGAGACCAGACGGTGACATACTCTTAATGCTGAGCCTGATGACAAGTTGCGCCAAGTCTGAGTGAAACTCGTTCACAATGTTCATCCGCATCGTCGAGGCTTTCTTGTGTGCCAGTCGCCGGGAGAGGGCCGCAGACAGGCAACGCGGTCAGGGTCGTTGGAGGCTATGCTGAGATTTCGGTATTTAGAAGTTGGTGTGAGTGAACCATGTGCAATCAAAGGCAGACTTGGGGTGCTCAGTCATTGCAAACCGAATGCTTCATGCCTGGTGGCTTAGCTAAGCATCTTGTCGTCCATTGCAAAGGTGAAAGTGGTTTGTTTCGGTCATCGACGGACCAAGTGTGTTCACAGTCAGACTCTTATTGGTTCGCTCGTTTGAACCGCGAGGCCTCGACTTAGAAACAAACATGGTTGGACATGAAGCATACTAATACTTCAACATGTTACAGAAACAGTTCTCGGCTTTGGCACAGATGCAGAGGAACGCCGGAAAGAGTTTTGTAAGCCTTACAAGAGCTCTTAAAATGAGGCTAGTTAAAACATGGGAGTTCCTTTGTGAACGTGAAGAGACAATATCTGCACTTTCCGACGGCGGCTGAGATTCGTGAGCACTTCGCAGAATTGATCGCTGGCCTGGTTCAGCCGAGCCTTTGCCGAAGCACTGCTATGGCCTAAACCGTAAACCCCGAAACCCTGCAGGAATTCGGCCAGCCAGTAATTCCTAAACCATCCCGACCCCTTGAGGCCATTGCGGCATTGAAATACAGCTGAAACACTGCCGGCCACAGTCTTCACATGTGAGCCGCATGATCGGCCGGTGGAACCGCTGCCCTCAACGAGCATGCCTGGCCTAGAGTATCGGAACGTGAGCTCCGAAACCATTTACATACCGCATTTTCTGGTTGCGACCTTTGCATACTGTAGCATACTCGATCATACAGTTCATACAACTCCCTGACCTTTGCAGGCCTGCGTTGTCGTCGCAACCCAGTGAGGCCCAACTGGGTTTCGGAAAGTTCAATTGCGAGCTCTGGGGATGCACACGGGTTCAGGGTTTTCTTTCAGGTTTATGGGTTTGAGGTTGCGCAAGTCAGAGTCTCAAAGGCCTGTCACACGAGATTCTTTCAGGTTTTCGGCTCGCAGGCTGGGCACCATCCTCATCTGCAGCTTGCGAACTCTTGTGATAACAACGATAGACGACAATGATCAGAGCAATTGTTGCCATTTTCGTCTGTAGCAATGCTAAAAGAGCTGCAACAGGTAACAAGCAAACTGCAGTATCCAAACCCTTTCAGCCGGTGAGGAGAAGGTCGACGGCTCTGCCAAGCTTGCTGTGGTCTACCGCGCAATTCAGGTATCGGCCCCGTGAAGTTGGACCGGACGGTGCCGGGTAAAGGCATTTGCATTCCAAGTCGGCCCAACAGTCACGGCAGCAGCAACAGCAACACTGAAAAGCAGGGCAACGTCATCCGAATCATAAGTTCGATCCGGAAATGACGCAAAACACTGCAGTCGTAGAAATGAACGATGTAAACTGTGTGACATGCATTATGTTCTGTACACAGACCGTACAGTCGCAACGACGGGAAAACCAGTGTATAGCAACGTCTGTGTGGTGAAAACAATGCACTACTATGTACTAATGACATGGTATTGGCAATGGAAAGAGGCAGCAAGACTAGCGATCAATGGTGAAGAGAGCATTGGGAAGACCATACCAAAAGAAATATGCTGACCTATGGTGATAGTGAAGTGGGCTACTAACCACCACTACATACGACCACGTACTACTGCTATTGCTACCACAACTGCTGCTACAACAACTACTACTACGACTGCTTACTACTACCACTACTACCACTACTACTACTACTACCACCACCACCACTACTACTACTACTACGACGGTTGCCGTACTACTACTACCACTACCACTACTAATTACTACTACTTATGACTACTACTACTTACTACTGCTTACTACTGCTTTCTACTGCTTATTACTACTAATACTACTACTACTACTACTACTACTACTACTACTATTACTACTACTACTACTACTGCTGCTACTACTACTACTGCTACTACTGCTACTACTGCTCCTGCTACTACTACTCCTGCTGCTACTACTACTACATACTACTACTACTACTACTACCACTACTAATACTAAGACTAATATCATTGCTAATACTATTACGAGTACTAATACTATAATACTGCGGAGTGCTTCTATCGCTACTTCTACTCCTACTCCTACTCCGACTCCGACNCTAGGCCCCCCCCCCCCTACCAACGACACTTGCTCTAAACCGTCTTAAGAGCACATCCATTTTACTTCTTGTTGGTGGTAGTTTCGTAATGTCCTACCATCTGCCACTGCTTGCTGCCTCAAATATCCATTTGACTTTGCGAGCTTTAGTGCTTGTGATGATGAACATGATGTTTCAGCCGGCAGGTCGTTGGTCGGGGGGGAACGGGCGTGGCTCCTACTACCACTCCTGCTGCTGCCACTGCTACTGCTGCAGCTGCTACTGCTACTACCGCTGCCGCTACCGCTACCGCTACAGCTACCGCTACTGCTACTGCTACTGCTACTGTTGCTGCTGCTTCTACTGCTCCTACCACTACCACCACTATCATCACCGCGACCACGACGACAACGACTGCAAGATCGAGCTACAAAAGCGAGAAATATGGCGACTTGGCCTACTCAGAATACTCTGAGACTGGCCGGCGGTACGAAAGAGCTGGAGACGTGGCAAGCCGTCAGCATGACAGAGACGATCAAGCCCACAAGTAGTTGCAAGAAACAACACCACAATGTCTGTTGATCTCAGATCGTCGAACCTGGCTCAAAACTGGTACAAGCCCCAAAACACCCCATGTGGAGTCCCAGGAGCAATGATAGGTACTTATGCATGTCTGTGTGAGTCAGTGTATGAGGGCTTGTACACATGCATGTATGTATGTATGTACCTATGTCGCATGCCGAAACCTTCCCCCAATCCGACACACTCAAAGGCCCCGCACCCCAAGAGATTATTGCTTTGGATTGGAATCCTGATCGTGGGGAACGACGCTCAAAAGTTTTCAGCTGCCCGCCAGGGACCCTGAGTGTGGGTTAAACTTACGCGGTCAGCTTTGGAAGGCCCACTGGTGTAGAAGTATACGACGTTTGAGACCAAGAGACAACCCGTGCTTTGACAACATCCGCCCCGATCGGCGCTGCATTCATTGCCCGAAAAAGTAAGGCCGGAGCCGCCAACCAGTCGAGACCTCAAAGGGGTCAACAGAGCGTCAGGACAGGGAATATTGAGGCAGACGATTTGGGCATAGAGGTAGATGTTTCGGACCGATCAACTCCCGGCCATCCATCCCCCGCCCTCCAGGGTGCAGGATAGTCGCCTGGTAGGGATTCCGCAAGCAGTTGACGGTTTGGAAAGCTCCATGATTGCTTTTGTGTGGGGTGGGAAGGACGCTGCGTGTTTGGGTCACAGAACAGTAACAGTTTTCGAATTTCGCCAGCTTGGTTCGGAAGGCCTCGCATTGATGCGCAGAAAGCGCAGCAATTGCCAAGTTATCAGTCACAGGGCACGGTTTTTGGCCAAGCTCTTTGTCCGTTTTCTTGGAGAGACACTGTCCGACACTGTGCACAGGCGTTTGCTTGGTAAGGAGTCGTGTGTGGAGTTGACATTCCACATTTTCTCCACCTCACACTGCACCTTCAGACCGGCCCCAGACAGATGCGAAGGTACAAGCTGGACCACTTGCGCTTCAAAATCTGGGAGCAGGTGGAAGCGGCGGGGGTCGTCTATGCAGAGGCTGGTTAAGACTGCATGGCCGTGTTGGAGTTTAGTAAGCGATTACGATGCCGTGCAGAAGCATGCGCCCTTGGGCCGTTTCGCAGTGTTGTGGTTACTTGCTGGAGAGGATGTTAGGCACTAAGGGCGGGACAAACGATGGCCAGGATTCTTCACGGTTGATTGGAGCGCCACGACTCTGCACGTCATCTTTTTCCACCGCCCACCATCTTCGACATCATCTACGTCTGCGTCAGCAGTCGGTCGGTCATGTTCATAATCTTGATCCTCATATTGCAGGCTTGTGGTGCCCCTTGGTTTTGTTGTGATGCAAGTTCATTTGCCTGGCCGGGCTGCGTCTATACCAACGCAACGTCCCATTGCGACCTTTGCTGCGAGGCGACCTTTCTGACCGTCTCCTTCGAGAGCGTTAAGATTTTGGCGGAGTTCCCCACTCAGTTTCGTGCACCGTGTGAAGTTGTGGGCTTTGATGTGTTGGGTCGTCGTAGTCGCTCGGGTTTGAATCTCGGACGGGAGAGACTTCGGGCCTAGGGTGACGGGCACAGCTCACATGCCCCAGAACTCCAAGAGTACTGCTGCAGGCAAGACGGAATGCAAAAGTCATTGCTGCTGTGAATTCGCAACTGTTCTACGGCCAACACTACTATTTCAAACACAGGCTATCACTGCCATGATTATGGTTATAGAAACGCAGTCATTGTCTTGGCCCAGCAGCACGATGATGAGGGCATGTTGCCGTGTCGTGAAGGTTTTGACAGAGCAGTGCGCAATGTTCTCCATCATTGAGCGCCCACTGCATCGCCCACGAACTTAGCTAACTCATGCAAAATCAAGGGAGGCATTCCAAATTTCACATGGCCGAAACCCATGACATGATGACTTGACGGTTCACATCGCATTCCAACTTGAAGCTTTCGCCAAGGCATTGCGCGAAGATGGGTAATACCTTCTGCCTGAACCTCTCGGCACCATACGTGTGCCGATATTTCGGCGACCGGATACTGACGGTGCGGACCCGAGAGCAAGGATTCAGTTTGATGCCATTCATGGCATGCTAATAGAGACTGTTGGATTGTTTCTCCTCCTCATCCCGGAAACGGAGACCTTGGTCACCTAAAGACAGCACCCGGCGATGCGAGACTGAACACACGTGAACTGCGCTTCAAGCAGAGACACCTTCAGAATCGGAACGCCCGGCTCCAGTGAGCGCAGGTCATGCCTTACACGGACTTCGTCTTCGGCTCCGAGACCGCATCCTGCCAGCGTTTTGCCCATGTCCCCGGCATGGAAAACTGGAAGGGAGGGGGGCACATATGCACCAGGCTCGGAACAGCCGACCCTGGAACATCAAGGTTCGAAGTTTAAAGTCTTGCGGTTTGATGGTTCTTTGGAAATCGATTCTGGTTTGGAGTTCGGGGTTGCAATCATTAAGTGACCCCTACAAAGCGAGACACACGTTGGTGCACCTGGGGTGAAGATGTACAAAACATGGGTTTAGGAGTGGCAACGGTCGTAGGTCGCGCGCCGCAATTCCTTACACTAGCTCCAAGCGCCATGCCCCAAGCGCCGGTCAAGGATGCGCACGAGCTTCACTGTATCGTAGGCGAACACCTCCGCGGGTCAAGTTGCAGAATGCCACCGGGTCTGAGAAGTCCAAGGA
>BGNK01002983.1:69637-83235 GCA_003297005.1 Symbiodinium sp. clade A Y106 | reverse complement strand
TGGTTTCAGCATCTGACAGCGTGACCTCGAACCTGGTGCAGATCTCTGCAAAGCTTAGAAGGCACAAGCTCAGCCTCATGAAACCATGCCTGCGAGCACTTTCCGAAGCTGCCTGTCGCCATGGAGAACAGAGTCACAGGTTTCTTTAAAGCTGATACTTCGTCCATGCGCAATCCAGCACGCCTCCAGGCCGGTGCCTTTGCGAGCGGCACGACCACCTCCACATCCACGCAGATCATCAGATAGGACGCCATGAATGAAAGCCTGAGAGCCCGGCGTGTCAGGGCTTGGATGGCTGTTGCCGCGTTCTCCTGCGTCTCGACTTTGTCGATGGCCTTGGCCTTCTCCTTGCAAACAAGGCACATCGTCCTAAACTTGAGAGGCAAAACAACATACCTCTNCGACTTTGTCGATGGCCTTGGCCTTCTCCTTGCAAACAAGGCACATCGTCCTAAACTTGAGAGGCAAAACAACATACCTCTGCAGGCAAGTCATCTGTGGCAGGCCTCTGCCTGTGGAACCTCAAGACGGAGACCTCAACGGAGAAGCGCAGCCGCGATGTGTTGCTGTGGCATGTGCTTCGAGTTCTCGTGAGACTGCTGGGAGCGGAACTGACCGGCCTGGCTTTCAAGCTCTGCCTCAGTACGGTACGTATCCANTATCCAAGCACGTGACAGCGCAAATGCCGATCCGTGTACACAGTCTGCCTGTTGCTTCATGACACTATAACTATGAGAATCGGGCTTGAAAGTGTCGGGGGTCAGATCCTTTGTTTCTATGCCGTTCAGCGCCACCAGCAAGTGCCCGGTCTGGATCTTGTGCCTTGGCACGTCCAGCAGTTCATAGCTGAGCAGCCTTCCCCCTTCTCGCATGGGACGCACCGTCGTTTCGACGGGAGCGAGACCTTTGCCACCTGGCCGAGTTTACGTGCTCCGGCTTCGTCAGAGTCAAGACAGGCATCACTCTGGCCCTTCAGTGCACCGACTTTTCCCCCTATGTAAGTCCTCCTGCCGAGTGACGAGGACAGGTTCGGGAGGAAGTCCTGCAAAGCCACAACCTAAGTGCAGACGCCACAGATGCCTCGCATCCCTGCCATGGGTCGACATCCCGAGCCAGTAGCCCAGTTTGGTTTCAGCATCTGACAGCGTGACCTCGAACCTGGTGCGGATCTCTGCAAAGCTTAGAAGGCGCAAGCTCAGCCTCATGAAACCATGCCTGCGAGCACTTTCCGAAGCTGCCTGTTGCCATGGAGAACAGAGTCACAGGTTTGAAAAGCTGGAACTTAGCGCCCCCGGGAACGTGTGGACGAGCAAAAGTCATGTAAGATACGGGCCATCGAAATCCGAATTGATTCTCTTGGAAGACAATGATGGTACAAACATCACCAGATTTGCAACGGCACGCATATGCGGCACTTCTCATAGGTCCCAACTCCTGACCGCTCAACATCAGCCTCTGCAGGAAGTGTCATCCAAGACTTGCATCACTCCCACTGTTTGCTTTGAGCTCGAGGGCAGGATCTGCTTGTTCACTGGACTTCGGTCGGTAGCACCTCGAGCTGCTGTTCTTTGTCACGGCCTTCCCCCCAAGCGCCTCCAGTCCAGTGTCTTTTCGAGCCGCATGACCACCTCGATGGGCTTGCACTGCAGACACTGATGCCGGACGTGACGAGAACGAGAGCCCTGCGTGCCAGAGCTTGGATGGCTGTGGCTGCGCTCTCCTGCGTCTCGACTTTGTCGATGACCTGAGCCTTCTCCTGATGAGGTGTGCAAAAAAAGATTTCCTTCCTTGCATCCACGAAGTGTCGCGCCTCCGCGAGGGGAATCTCAAAGCTGAGTCCTCGGTTCATTGCACGACATCATTTGGAAGTCCTGCCAAGATGGCCAAAGGCCGGGACGGACCGGCCGACCTTTCAGAGCTTGCCTCCCACAGGGTCCCAGAGTCTCAAAGATTCAAGGACAGCTTCGCTGGCGAAGTTTAAGGCGGAGCCAAGCAGCTTGAAAGTCTCGGCGTTCAGCTCTTTCATCTGCGTGCCATTCAAAGCCACCAGAAGCTGTCCGGTCTGAATCTTGCTCCTGCGGAATGTCTCAGCTGGGCATTGAAGCTGGAAGACTGAAGAAGCTGTAGTCCTCTCGGCAAAGCTTCCAGGTGACACTTTCCCCACCTTGCAAGATCTTGCAAGTTGCAGCGCAACCAGACCATGGGACTGACTGAACCCCCACGCAGCCACACCCAAAGCTTTGTCCCGGAACCCCACGGCTCGCAAACAGACAGAGGAAGACAGTGCAAAACATCATCTCAAAGAGCATGAGCTTGCAGACTCTTGACTTCGATGTAGAGACGGGATTGAAACAAAAGCAGCTGTGAGGCTGTGTTCCTTGTCGCTCTTGATGCTGCATGAGCATCAAGCGCATCGAGTTCATCAGGCCCCCGTTTTTCCGCCCAGAACCGGTTCCAGCCGGGGTTCCGGACCCCCTGACAAAGGAACAAGCACAGCCTCAAATCACCATGCAGAATGAGCCAAGGTTGGAGCAATGAACGAGGCTGTTTCCCGACAAGCTTTTCATCCCACCCCACTCAAACTTGAGTCGTCAAAAAATGCCACATGCCAGCACAACAAGATGCACACAACCATGGATGACAAAACAGTCTGAGGCAGTGCACCATCACAGGTTCCGGAGGAATCCCAGCGAAGCCGCAACCTAGAAGGATGTGGGTCTCAGCTCGGCTCCAGAATAAAAGAATTGACTCAGCGGCTGTCCAAGTTTGACCTCGGCGTCCTCCAGTACGATTTCGAACCTGGCGCAATGCCAAGGACTTTAAAGCACGTCGTGATTCCTGGTTCCCGGTGCTGGGCACTACACTTGTTGGCAGAAGCAGCCTGAGACTAAAAACGTATCGCCCGGGAGAAGCCGAGGACGAGTAGAAAAAGACATTCCTTCTTCGGCCTTCGCCGCCGTGCTCTTTCTCGCCTGGTGGCCCCCTAAGGAACATCAACCGGTACTCTGAACCAGTTGGCGTCGGAAAACAACTGGGAGAGGGACGTGCGTGAGCCTGAATAGTGGTGGCCGCATTTGCTTGTGCCTGGACCTGTTGCGCTGCAGCTGCATCCTGCAAGAATGAGGAATCTGTGGATTCGAGCAACGCACCCTGTCAAAGCAACCCTGCGTCCTCAGGAACTTGGTACCGAAGCCCTCAGAGAGAGACACTCCAGGCTTACTCTCTTCACAACGTCAGCCAGGATCCTGACGGACAGGTCTCGCCTTCAGGCGGTCCCTGCACACAGCGAAAGCAGCACTCCCTCGATGTCTTGTAAACCAAGAGCCGATCGGCCTGAACGTGGCATCGGTCAAATCTTTCAAAGCATCTCCGTTGACGGCTACTAGCTCGTAGCCAACTTGTATCAAACTCCTGTTGCAACGACCACTTACTACTGAATCGGCTTCCCTTCTTCATCAAGATGCGACAAGTCCTCTCTGCAAATGAGCCCGGTGAAACTTTGGCCACCTTGTGAGACACAGAACTGATACCTGTGCTCGTCAGTAAATGGAGCTACAGCGCAGGTCTGGGATCCCGGCCACCGCATTGGCAGGAGGGGCCCCGGAAAAACTGCAGCCTTTGCACATTGAACGTCTCTGAGATCTCGAAGCGTGCCCTGACGAGCCTAACTTCTCTGCAGGATCCTCGAGAACCACCTCTAACCTCAGCTTCAGCTGGAGCAGTCGCAGGGCCAGATGCACTCAGGTGCACCACAAACGGCTGTGGGTGGGGACACTTTTTGCTCGTAGCGGATCTGCAGCGGGCGCTGCTTCAGGGCTGCCTCCGGGCGGCCGCGGAAGTGATGGCTGGGGGCTTTGGGGGGGGGGCTTAGTAGGCGGTTTCAATGGGAGAGAACCTTGAAGTCGGCATCTGCCATGCCGGGGACAGCGACCCCATTGACTTGAAGGAGCCTGCAGTCAGGCTGCTGGAAGGTGCGCAGATTCTGCACCTCTGGCCTTGCTCCAGCTCGGATGCCCGCAGTCTCGGCCCACCCGCCCTTGCTCACATCCTCAGCATCGTGTCGGAGATGATCTGGGCAGCATTTCTTTTTCCAAATCCATTCCGCCTTCACCAGGACCTCTCCTCCGGCAAACTGGGGAACAAGACCAAGCTTCGCATCCTGGCCAAGCCGAGAGCAAATAACAAAAAGGGCGTCTCCATGAAAAGCACCGTCCTCTGCACCAGCAACCTAGGTTCGGCTCTCTCTGACAGTCGCACCAGGTGTGTGGAATTCCGAGGAGGCCACTACCTCTCGCATGCTGCTGACCTTTTTTGCACGTGTGCGGCAGCGCTCGGAACGTTCCGAAAGAGCCTGGGGCCCGGGCACTCCGAGGCACCGGGGGGCGCCTCCCAGAGCTGTGGCCTCGGCACATCGGCTCAAGGACCTCGCAACACAGCTTCCGGAGGGCCCCACCAAGCCATCGTCCTGCCTCGGAAGGGGCCAAACATGTTCGACTCAGATCTCCGAAGATGAAACATGACGAAACCCATGGCCTTGTGCAGATTCGATGCCCATGAGAACACATGGGCAGAGTTGGGAAGACTGACGCTTAGGTCCCACAGTTGCCCAATGACTGAGTGAGCTGGTTTAAGAAGATCCTTTCCGCTTCTGGTCGAAAACCATACGAGCTGCAAATAGGGTTTGTGCTTCGGCACGAACTGCAGATGCTTGAGAGAAGCTGTGCGAAGTGATTCTGCACCAGTCACGACTGCGCTGATCGGTGTCATGCGATTTTGCTGCTAGGCAACACACTTTGGTTGAGAAGCAGTGATCGCAGTGGTACGGCGCATTGCGGCACCCTAATGCGACGGCAGGCAGCACAGCCCCGCACTGTGCTGCACCTTGTGGCGTGCACTGGCATGGGGCGGCTGAATTCGACAAGCAGATTTGTCGCTGCATCGTTAGATGCTAGACCTCTTCTCAATATTCGCAGCATGCTCGAGGAGAGTCGATCCCAAGTCAACTGCCAGGGAGAACATCCAGACTTTTGCGGGATTCTGCGGGCAGGCACACGGCATCGAAGCCCTTGCCGGGGCTGTGACGTCGGTCGGCACCCTTTGTGCCCGAGCGTATGGGCCGATCTGAGACGGACCGTGTCCGAACGTAGCAACATTGCAGTCCCTGAACACGGCACCTTCGTCAGGCTGAGATCCACGCTCAATACATGGATTTGAGTCTCCTTTTGCTCCTGACCGAGTATCTTGAAAAGCCCAACCCAAAGCTCGGAGGAGGCCCTCCGTCCTCCTCTGGCTGCATGTACTCCTTGCTTTGCGTGTCGAAGAAGACGAAATTAATTTGCAGCTCCTTGCGTCTCCGATTAGTCCAAGAAATGTGCTCTGAAGTGGAGCGTTTCTTCGCGGCCTCCGGGTCACTGCCTTTGGGAAGTGCGTTTGCATCCTCAGAGCAGGAGGGGTTCGGGCCAAGTGCTACGCTCGAGGTCCGAGTCGGTCGGAGCTCCCTCAGCTTCCTGCCCCCTCACGGGTCAGGAAGGAGCATCGCTGTACCTCGCACAGCACGCTGCACTCCCAGGAAGACACACCATAAACTTCTGGCCAGGTACACTGTAGAGTTTCGCGTGCTGCAGCGTTCGTCGAAGCTGGCATGCACCACTCGCCTTGCAAAGCAGACGACAGAAGAAGAGCGTGACCTTTCCGGCAAGACTTCAGTGATGTACTGGGGGTGCGGCATGCAAGGAAAAAAGGGCCATCTCCTCAGGGAAGACTTTGTTGACCTGCGTGCTTCCGTGCTTCTGATAACGGGCATGTCAGAGCTTTTCCGGACTGCCTTCTTGCCCCGCCACTGTCCCTTTGCGTGCTGAATCCTTGCACAAAACAGAAGGCTGGCCAAAGAGAGGAGCCTCCTCGCGCCCGAGCAGTGGCAGTCTTGGTACATGGCCACAAGGACAGGTCGGAATAGGCGCTGCCGCAGGTAAACCACATGCTCGGCAGTCCAAACCTGAGAAGGAAGGGCGTACTTCCTCACACAGCGGAGACGCAAGCTTAGCCGCGCACCATCGGAACCTGCGCCTGCAGAAGGCGTCTTCCACACTCCTCTCTCTGCTCGGGCTTCCGAGCTGCACACGGAATGCCGTGACGAGCTGGATCCCACGGCCTCAGGGTCACAAGGGAGCTGGGCATGAGCAGGATCCGGCCGCAACTGGGGTTTCTGCTCCTTCAACTGGCGATTCCACCAGGGCATGACACACTGCCTCAATCAAAACCAAGCATCAGTAGCCGGCACTGTGCACGACTTCGGCACAGGAGAGGAGCCCCATGTGACCAGCTCAGGAACCAGCGTCTCTCGCCAATACAGCCATTCAAAAACCGTATGAAAGAGCAGCATCAGGGTGCCAACCTGTACAGGAAAAGGTTCGCCTCTCACTTCCATTGTCACCCGTAGTAAAGCATTCAGTATCCGTGCAATTCGAGAAATCGGGTAGCTGACCAGGAGCAATGTGGCATAGAACTCATCTCCGATTGACCAGACCCTGCCCGCACCAATTCTCTTGCGGTCCCGGCCAGGAAAAGATGCAATCCGCCGAGCGATATGCCAAGGCCGCCGCCCTTCGGTAAGCTCCATTGTCCATGAGTACGCCACCATAGACCTTGCAGAATCCCGGCACTGGCAAAACGGCCTCCTGTACATTCCTGTACCCTGGACAGTGGGGACAGGAATTGAGAGGCAGAGCAAGGACGGCCATCACGCGTCAGAAGGCAGCTGGGACGCGAACCACATTCCGGAACATAGCAGCCCAAAGAGCAAGATGATCAGCACGGCCCTTCGACAAAATCACCCTCAACGCCAGAAGGCATCATAAACCTCTTACGGGGTATACCGAGACCGAACCTGGGACCTAGGCCCTAAAGAATGACCATTCTCGGTGGTGTTGTGAGGCCTCCTGCGTCGGCCGGTGCGCGCGAGGGTTAGGGCCTGTCGGAGAGGAAGCTTCTCAGGGCCGTGAGCACTGGACTGCCTACATAGAGGTACTCGGAATCGCAGTAACAATGTTGTCAGAGTGATATGTGAAATAAACGGGATGATTTTACTGGGAAAACAACGCACCCGGGATTGTCTATAAGAATGGCAGCCTGAGGGCAACGATGCTGAAACCTATGACAGCCGTTTACGGACTCATCCACTGATGTTTATTCTACTCATCATTGTGAAAATAGTCATCGATTTTCGAGGTGATGCGAGGCATCCTCTCAATGACGGCCAAGCTCCCACAGGCCTTCAGTAGCCTGTTGGGATTGTCGATGCTCCTTTCGCTTCGATGCCGCCGCAAGCACAAGCCATGCGGCTAAGATTCTCGTGTGTCCGGCCTGCCGCCGCAAACACCATGGTCGTCCTCGAGCAGGTCCACCAGATGATGGTAGTCGCCTGGGCATTCAGGGAAGATAAATCTAAACAAATCTAAAAATGTTCAAGCTTATCCACTCAGGCAGCGTCTGATGTCCATAGTGTCGTAGTGAGCAGCATGGAAACCATACATTACGAAAAGGATGGCCACGAAAAGGACCTGGAAAGGCAAAAGACTGCGAGAACCTCTGCAGCTGTCGGCAACAACTTCCGGGAGCCCGGCAGAGTAGCCGAGCTGCCAAACATTTCCAGCTAGAACCAAAGTTAACGCCTCAGGAAAGGTGAACAAGTCCTTTATGTAGCGGCGCAAAAGCACTGAGCACCCAAGCCGCGATGGCCGTGGATTTGATAAGCTCATGGATGATGGCAAAGACCTTCTGCAGCCTTGGGAGCACCGCTCTCCCCGTGCTATCCTGTCTTTCTTTTGAAGCCAGAATAAAGGATAACAGTAGAGACATCATGCTAAGCGGGGCCCAACAGCCAACCTGAACACCAGTGCCTCCCCTCTCACTCTCTCGGGCCCCGCCCCTTTGGTTTGCCGAGGCGCTCCATGAGCCGTCGGAAGTTCACCACGAAGCAGCGGCCTCGGCCACGGGAGGTCACGGGAGCCGCTGCTTCCCTGCTCTCTGCTCTGCTCTTTGCTCCATCTCCGTCGACGAGTCGAGGCGCGCAGATACGGCTCCTTGCCGGACGTCTCCTTGCTGACTCTGCGTAACCTGCAAGCTGCAAGTACGTTGATCTGGTCTGAACTTAGGGCTACAAGAGTCTCGATAACGACGTCACTGGGCCTCGAAGTGGTGGGCCTGTCATCCTCTGTCAGCGCCGACAAGCTGCGCCTTGCCAGGGGACCTGGACGCATCGGCAGCCAACAACCAAGTTACTCTGCGAACAGGCACCAGAAGTCTGTGTTGCCTTTCATGCCGGACATTCTCGTTGGATACTGGCTGCACAGCCATGTTTGACCGTTTCATAATACAGTGCACCATGGACATGTTATGTACAGGTGCAAGCAGCATTCAGCACCGACCATGCCACTGTATTGCATCCTCATGTCCAACATTCTTTGTTGGAGGAGTCGGTGGGATGGTGAAACTGGGCGATGACATGCACTTTCCGAATTCCCTATCTGCGACGACGCAGCAGAACGTCGGTGACCCGGTCCTCCAGGTTAGATAGCACTGAAGCCCATGCCGCGCATCTGTCGACCCCATACTCACACTCGCGCAGACCCTTGGTCATCTGCTGTTGCTCCACTGTGAGGTGTTGCAATTCCTCCCACAAGGCACCCGGGGGACCCTGCGACTCTGACCTGTCCTTGCGGAACTTCCTGGTATCCACGGCACTTCTGCTCCGCTTGAGACTCTTCAAGGTTCCTGCCCCTGCGCCTGGCGTCCCTGGGGCCGACGAAGGCCTTGCAGCGACGTTGGCCGTTGTCACGTTTCGGCAGGCCTCGAGAACCTGCAGGTCCCTCTTGCACTGGCGAGAAAGGCACCGCAAATTCTTCTGAGTCGTGGAAAGCTCATGGAGAAGGACGTTGGAGCGCTGCACTTGGGTGGCCTCACTCTGACTGCGTGCCTTGGACCTGTTTTCCGGTTTGTTGAGGGTCCATTCCGCACAGGACATAGCAAATTCCACGTCTTTCAACTGCGTGTCAAATCTTCTCCGCAGCTCGCGTTGTTCGCTACTGCACTGCGCCAGGCAGTCCTGAGTGGACCGCTGTGCTTTGGCACACTCCAAGTCAGTGTACTGGATGGTTGAGGAAGCCTTCTTGCACAGATGCTGCGCATCCACCTGCGCAGCCTTGACTCGCTTCGCCCAAAACTTCCAGCTGTCCCCGACGGACATGTAGCCAGGGGCCGACATGGCCGACGTCCCGGACGTCACGTCGGAGCCCCGCTTTGCAGCGGAGGAGGAGTCTTGCCTCAGCGCTGCACGGCGCTGGGCCATTTCCTTCTTCAGGCAACCGTGGAGCTCCTGCAGTTGCTCTGCGGCTTGGCTGAGATCCTCCTCCTGCAGGTCTAGCTCCCGGCGCATGAGAAGCAGTGCCTCCTGCTCCACCTCCAGTGCCTCCATCAAGTTCTTCTGAGAAGTCTCTGGCGTCTCTGAGCTCCTCGCACTCGTCACGGTCGCAGCTTCCTTGTCGGCGGAGGCCGCAGCTCCGACCCAATCGAGGTCCTGCAGCAGCTCCAAGCGCCGTCGGCACACGGAGATGTCTGCTGAGCGAATGTTTCGGGCATGCCGGACTCGACTCTTGGCGTCTTCAACGTCAACATGCTGGGCCTCTAAAACCCTGCATGCCCCTGAGATCTTTGCCACTGACGAGATATTCGCCTGAATGCGGCTATTTGCTGCCTGACATTCTTCGCGCAGCTTCTGGACGTAGGAGGCATCAACCCGGGCTTCTGCCGGTCTCGACAAATCTTCCATCGCCATCTGCGAGAGGGCACGCGCTCGTGCGAGTGTGACGCCCCCAGCTGGCAGGCTGCCGGACTTGCACTTTTGCCCTGGAGCTCTTGCTGGTGCTACATGTGCCACTGGGGGTGCAGGTTCGGCGATGTCTGGCCTTGAGGCTTCGAGGTCAGCTTGATCCACCACATCCTCGTCCGTGGATCCGACGGCTGTGCTGGAGGTCGCGGCAGACGGAGACAGGGGCCACCAAAAGAGATCGGCTGCACGTAGCCTGTCAGGGACGGAGCTTGGTGTCTCCACGCCACCTTTGCCTGGATCCATTCCGCCGGTTCCACTCTCGCCACTCTCCATCCACGGGGTCAAATCTTGGACTTGGGCCTACAGCTTTTCGGTATGGCTGAGGTAACATCCTTTGAAGGCCGAAGCTGCTCTGGTCTAAGAAGCCCCGACACAGCCTGAGCCCGAGTGGGGGAAGAGCATGCTCCCACTGCTGTCCTGTGCCCATAGCCAACAAACTCTTGCAGCCCCGATTTGTCGCAAGGTGATTGCAGCTCCTTCATGTCCAGCGTCGGCAGGGGTCGGAGCCCTGCAAGCAGGGGGGCCAGCGCAGCCACCTCTGCCACCTGCTCCTCCAAGGTTTGGAGCCTGCAGAAAAGTCCATACTCTGCAGGGAGGACGCGGCCTTGCAAACAGTAGCTGGAGCCTGTTGCCTAAAGCCATCGCCACGCCATCGGACACGCGGTCAACCGCCTGTGCAAGCAGCAAGGACGCAGAAGGAGGCTTTCTCTGACCACAACCTCCAAAGGAATCATCGCCCTCGGTTCCGACTTCGGTCGAAGAGCCTGGTCTGGTGCTCACCATGCGTGGCCCACCACTTCCCTGCGAAGGCCTCCATATGGCTCTTCAGAGCCGGCATGAGCGACTTCGCCACCTGCTCTGCGACCTTTTCTGCCAGCTCTGTGGTGTCCTGGCAAGCACTCAAAACCTAGATGTAAGGACAGCGAAGATCATCAAAAGACTCTCCTGGACCGTCTGCTCCGCCTCCGGGCTTGACCTGTCGGAGTGCTTTCCGCGTTCGCGTCTCCGTCTCGTCTCATCTTCTTTGCACATGATTCTGCTACTCAGACTAGGTAAGAAAAGCTCACAAAAGCCTCTGAGCTGTAGACCCTGGGCTGGGACGCCTTCGGTGTCTTGCACTGTCCTGCGCTCCAGACCCAGAGTTGACTTGATGCTGTCAGATCAATGCTCCTCGGACACGCCCGTTTGCGGAGACCGCGGCTGTGGAGACCTCTGTTGTCGGTGGGGGTCTTGGTCGCTGCCTCTTTTCCTGTCGCTCTTGCTGCTCCTAAGGGCAAGGGGTGGGTGCGTGTGCCCCGTCCGGGGGGCCACGTCCGTCTCCTGCTGCTGCCGCTGCCTGCCTTCTTGCTCCTGCTTTGGTCCCTTCTTGTCGTTTCTGTTGTGTTCTCTCTGTCGTTGTGTTTGCGTGCGTGTGCGTGTGTGCGTGTGTGCGTGTGTGCGTGTGTGCAATGTGCGTGTGTGCGTGTGTGCGTGTGTGCGTGTGTGCNGAAAGACTGAATATCATGTGATCCGAGTTAGTCCAGAGGGAGGATTGCACGAGTGTGCTCTAGACGGCTTTCGTCGATCGTGTCGTCTACAGTAGGATCGCCTACTGCATGGCCCTGATTGGCCCAGTTGCAGTCAAGGACCCTGATCGGTCCAAGCCCTGATGACCCTCGGGTCTCGCTTCAGTAAATACTCTTCGGAGTAATCCTACATTCGCTTCCGGCCTGATCGCCTAGTTGTTGACGGGACTGAGCATCTTTGATGCACTTTTCGACAGCCTTGAGACCAGTCAGGCCCCGGGCTCTGTGNGTCGTCAGTTTCATCAAGAGTTTTCTCCCCTGGACACCATTCAGAGCTGTCACAGGATCCAGAAGATTTGCGCCAATTGCTGTACCAGAACAGGAACAATGGGAGAGGTGTTATCATTGTTTCAGCTGTCGGTCGGCAAGCACCGCAGGGCTGCGGCATTTTGGTAAGACCTGCGAACTGTGGATGCTTGGCCGTATTAATAGGACATGCACTGCAGGGCTGCGGCATTCTGTAAGNTTTCAGCTGTCGGTCGGCAAGCACCGCAGGGCTGCGGCATTTTGGTAAGACCTGCGAACTGTGGATGCTTGGCCGTATTAATAGGACATGCACTGCAGGGCTGCGGCATTCTGTAAGACGTGCGAACTGCAAGTGCGGTCCTCCAACGGGGTTTGAAGTGCCCAATGTGGGCCACCCCTTCCTTTTCCTTTTTCTTTTTCCGCATGTGTCGTTTCACAGTCACAGTTTTTTTTCAATGCTCGCAGCCAGAGAGGCTTTTTCAAGCCCGAAAGGCGGCCTCCAGCTGCAACTCCTTTACTTTTCGTTTACGGTACTTAACTATTACGTTTTAAGGCTACACAGCCANGCCAGAGAGGCTTTTTCAAGCCCGAAAGGCGGCCTCCAGCTGCAACTCCTTTACTTTTCGTTTACGGTACTTAACTATTACGTTTTAAGGCTACACAGCCAACCGCCCGCCCTCCTGCATAGCCTTTGTCTTTTCCTTTTTTCTTTTTCCGCTTCCCCAATGCAAAGCAAGGGCCAAGCAAAAAAAGCCTGTTGGCTACCCCGCAAAGCGGGGTGTGTGTGTGGAACACCTGTTTGCCAAGGTTTCAATGATTCATTCGTATACTTTTATGCAGGGGGCGCGGGGTCCTCTGACACAGCTCGCGCCAACGAAGCTCTGTGTCAGATGGACAGGGAAACGTACCNTCTTGGATACCTGTGCCAACGAAGCTATTCCAAGATGGGGGAAGGGTGGTCTGATCAACCACCTGTACCTGCAAGTGTTTCTGCAAGTGAAGTGGCAAGGGGCTAAGCCGAGAACCCCAAAAGACTGTAACATACAGCTACAAGTAGCTACTCCTCCGAGAGAGAGTGTCCAAGTGTGTATCCGACCGGCATTCTGTCAAAGGGCCGGGCGTAGCCGCTTGAGTGCTTTTGATACTGTTCAGATCAAGACTGGAATATCCGAAATTGCTCCCAGTCCTGATCGATTCCTGATAACCTTGATTGTCCACACTTGATTGCTTCATGAATGCATCTTGAATACTTNGATTCCTGATAACCTTGATTGTCCACACTTGATTGCTTCATGAATGCATCTTGAATACTTCTTGATTGCATCTTGATTGCATCTTGAATGCTTGTTCCGTTTGAATGCGAATGCTCCAGAATTGATTGATTCGCTCTCATGGAAGCAAGGCACCTGGGGGCAACAAACTGCCGCCAGCCCTGCCACACCTCCAAGTTGGACTAAGCCAGAAGATTTCGGAAGTCCACACGGACCATCCGACAAGCACGATACCAATCTCCCAAAAACTTTTCACAGTGATCGTAATTTTTACGACACAAATGAGGTATACGGATTGCAGTTTCCTCGCNTTCCTCGCCAAGTACAGGCGTCAAGCTGGGCTCAAAAGCACCAATTGGCGGGGCGAGACATCACCTCTTTAAAGCTTCATGAGCTCTGTTGGCAAGGTTGGAACAACTTCGCTCTCCGTGCACTCGCTCAAGGTAGATATGCCAGCATACTTTTTGCTCGCTCCATCAAGGAAGCCACCTTTATATCGTTTCTTATGCAGAAGCTGACCTGGATCAGTTCGCTGATGTGTACTGTGACCAACAAGGCCTCACAGTGGATTCATCATTGAGTGAGTCGGCACAGAAAAGTGCCAAGATGAAGCACTTTTGTGAATCCATT